>LPNX011032096.1:361850-426865 GCA_001517045.1 Pseudotsuga menziesii | reverse complement strand
TTTATCGTAAAAAATGGTACTAAAATCAGGAACCTCCTCCCCTTCTGTAGGCATGAAAGGGATCAAATTTATCTCAGAAAATGAAGCTTGTCCTAATATGCTACCAGAAGATGCAGCAGGTTCCAAGGGATCAGGATCAGTTTGTCCTTGCTCTTGATCCATTTGATCTTGCACTCCTTGTGTATCCACCTGCTTTGTAGTCTGCTGATCCTTTTGGGATCCGGTTAGTCTGAAACCTTCGCTTCCTTCTTGTTTCTTCTTGATTTCAACTTCTTGATTTCTCTTTTTTTCTTCCTCTTCCTTCCTAACTGCTTCCTCTGCAACTCGCTTCTTTTCTTCTTCTTCATTCTTCAACAAGCTTTCTGCTTCATGTGCTAGCCTTTTAGCATCTTCTTCTCTCTTTTTCGCCTCTTCCTCCTCCAAATTCTTAGCCTTTTCTAAAGTTTTTCCCTTTCCACCCATAGTAGTTTTTTTTGTTTGAATCTCTTCTTAAGGGCGGTTATGTTCTTTGCATTTCTCAATGTCTCCTCGTCCTTGTCCCAAAAATCAGTATATTCAAAATTGATTCCTTCTTCTTTGTAGTAGTCCACTACTTTATTGTGGGAGCCATTCCTGTGAAAATTCATTTCGCCAAAATGAAAATACTCCAGCTCCTTAACAAATTCTGCCGCCTGTTTTACTCTTGAAAACTTGTAGTTGCCAAGTAGGAAAGGTATTGTTGGATATGTTGCCTTTTTATGCTCAAACAAAAAGTTGCCTACACCATCAATATACAGCTGCCTAACCGCCTCCTTGTGGAGTACATAATCTGTGGCATACTTTAGTAGTAGGGAAGGAGCTCTGAAACCACCGTACATCCTTATATACAACCCGTCCTCCGTCAAATATTAATCTCCAAACTCATGTATGACTTTGAATGCCTCTTCAGACATGCAACTACATTCAGTCAAGAAAATGAGGGTATATAAGGGCATGATGAAGTGCTCGCAGATTTCTCTATAATAACTATAGTACTTATGTGTCTATAACAATTTGTAGGCTGTGTACATGGGGGTTCTGTCCTTCTCCTAGTTACATCTCAAAGCTGGAAAAGACTAAGTGCATAGTATGTAGTCAATCAGGATAGAGCTCACATAAAACTCTGATCTTTTTTGTGACACCCCTCCTAAGGCTACTGATATGCATGCAGAGAGGCTATTTGACACAATAGTTTCCCAGTTAAATATGGTTCCTTGGGTAGCTATAAAGAAAATAGCGGGTATCCACCCTATCTTGAAGCTCTTCCCATGTGCTCTGCCAAAAATCCTATTGAGCATCAAGGCAATGAGCCTTGTAGGGAGCACGAAGAGTATAGCTGTCATACTCTCCGGAAGGTCTAGTTCGGAAATTTTTTTCGGGTATCATCATTCTTTTGACAGTCTCCACTAGGGCCATAGCTATCTCCTTTAACCAACTTTCTGTCAAATAAACCTGGGGTGAGGGTAGATGATAAGCCATAGAGACATATGCAGGGATATATGCAGCGTAGCCTTGCTTGGCAGTGTTATCCATAATCATTATGGTTACATCTGCCCTAGGAAGAATCCAACCTATCACTTCTGAACAAGGAAATAACTCAGGCCTGGTGGCTACTTTCATTAGGGCTGATTTCTCAATGTTGGCATAGATGGTCAACTCCTCAAAATTGGCATCGGGTACATTCTGGTTGGCAATCATTCGATAGATCTCTCCCCACTTGTAGTCTGGTTCGACCCCAGTGGAGGCTTTGGTGTCTTCATAAATATACTCTACTTTGGTGATGATCTCCACTTCAGGTTCTCCTTCAACCATAGGAGCTTTATTCTTTTGTCTCTTTGACATGTTTTCATTATAACAATCACCCTGTCACAGTCAAAACATGTTCTTAGACCAACTGAACTATTAGCAAGGGTTTAAACAATAAACAGAAAATATATCAATTTACCTCCTCAATATGCATGCTGAAAACAAAGTATTTAACAAATGAAAGAATCAAGGAGAAAGAAGAAATATCCTGCAGGCTACTTCCTAAAATTCCTAAGCCTCACTGTCTGTAAAACCTCACTTCATCGAAAAAAAAATCTTCCATTTTAACTCGGTATGCATCAATCTAATCCTATCGCTTGTCCTCAAAACCAAACTTGAAATACTAAACCCTTACATAGCGCTCATCCTCGAGAAAAAACCCTAAACCAACCGAAAAGGAAAAAAATCTTTCACAATCCCATGGGATAAGGTAAACGTAATAAAACCAGCTTAATACCCCCGGCCAACCGTGGAAAAACCAAGAAACGAGTATTGCAGACAACAAAAATCTTGTCTGCAATCGTGCCCTAACCCCCCGCATTGGAGTAAATTCGTCCATAATGGAAAAAATACACACAGACTTTGGATTCTCACTAAAAAAACTACAAGCATCCTCAAATTCCACACCCTCCCAGTAAAACCGACCATGAAAAAACCGTAAGGGGTAAGAAAATATTTTATGCCGGAAAAACCTAACCAATGGGAAAAACCTAACGATTCCCAATTCAACCAATAAAAACAAAATAACAAAGCCACAGTTCACCTACCTATCAAATAGCAGTGTAGTCGACGGTATGGACAAACTTCCACGGAAGCAAAGTGACCGAACCAGGTTCTGACAGCTGGGCACACGCGAACGGTTCAGACGACACAGACCAATGCAAACGACAAGTCCAAAATACGGATAAAAAAATAAAATATATGCCTCTCGTATATATAACAGTTGGCGGGAAATAATTGGTGGTCAAACCTATTGGTGATCCCAACCTATCAACGATCAAAACTTGAATCAATCAAAAGGTTACATCAAAGGACAGCCGCAATGGTGGGTGCAAACCAAGCTATGGGCCAGCCGATACTTTAAGTTCATCGGACATCGGAACTTCTAACTTCTAAGTTTGGAACATCTAGACAGAGCTTCCTCCACAATGTCGGCAATGTAAAACACTATCATCGCGACTCTACTTGTTCTAACGGGTGTCAAAAATCAGAACTCCTAAACTCTAAAGAATTGGCGAGGAAAAACACTATATGTCAAAAAGTCTCAACACTAGGTTCCCGCAACATCAACAACATAAAAAACTAAGACTCCGGCTCACTGTTGCCAAACATCCTGACAGCGATAAAAGACTTAATCGGATATCAAAACCACTAAAGGCTAAGTTTGGAAAAACAAAAATGAGGAGAAAAGAACCCGAGGTTACGACGTATCAGCGAGGAAGTTTGAAGTTCTTTCAGCGGGCTAGATAGTTTGGCTTCCGCAACGTCAAAAATATAGTCTACTATGCTTCCGATATCGGAAGGATAGTCAACTAGTCTTCTGATATAGAAAATGAAAAAGATCAAGCTTTTTGAGGAAAAAACTGAACTCCGGGGTAACTTTAGTGAAAACAAAATACTCCTAGGCCAGACTTAATAAAAGCAAATAAAAAGGAGGGCCCTAAAATTGAAAATTTTGTGGAAAAAGTTGCAGCTGCAACAATTGGTGACTACCTGGTGAACACAGATCTCTAAAAAATTTACTCTTTGATCAATAGACTATTTTTATAATACCAACATGTTGAATTCTTCAAGATATATGGATTTCCCAAAATGTCCGATGGATGCACTTTAATCATTGATTATAGTCAAAGTTAAGGAACAAGGGAACCAAGATTTCAAAGTCTAGATAACTCTTTTGAGGACAAGAATATGAGTTTCATTTTGCCTCTGTCTTTGAGTAGTTTCCAGCTTAGACACCACAGGATTGTAACATATGGTAAATAGATATATCCATTTGTTCCTCATTCCCATTCCATTTTTTCATTTTTGGTGCTTTTGGACTTTTTTCCTCTTTTGAGTCCTCCTGCCTGCCTTCTTTCTGAAATTTTAATTCAGGGTCCTCTATCCATAGTGTCCTTTTGTGTGAGAGACATATTTAGTTTTCAGCTCACGGACGAAGAAGAACTTTGGCAATCTTAATATGGTTCAGTACTTTGCTTCAATACATATTGCTTTTCTGAGGAGATTTTGACTTGTATTGGCCTTTTTGGCTTTCAATTCATGGCATGGAATTATTTAAATATAATATACTGTTTACCTTGCTTCCTTTCCATGGGTCTTTTGCTGTCACCCCCTAAGACATTTTTTAGTGTGAGATGAATGGAGCCTCGAAATAGTATTCTGGACCTTTTGATCCTGAGTTATTTCACAAGGATTAAGTAGGACTTCAATGTGTTCATAGCCATTTAGGAAAACTACTAAACTTGAAGAATTTCTTTCAAATATTGAATGAATTAATAGTACACAGTCTTGTAATCAAATATTTTAGTTAACCAAGAATTCTGATGAACTCCACGCAACTGAAAGTCGTACTTCTTTATTGAACACTACAATCAATCAAACTCTAACTAAAAAAACCCTAAAAAATAAAAATAAAAACAAACCAAATGTTTATTTATGTACATGACAACCAAAATAAAAGATCAAGAAAAATAAGGTTTGAGAACTAAGCCATTTACTAGTAAGTTCTCTTCCCACCCTTTTAAGTCTTGCAACTTGTAAGTCGAGGGACCTAGCTTTGCGGCAATTTGAAAAGGGCCTACCCATAGCTGCTGAAACTTAGTGTGCTTTCCCTTTTCATCGTGCAGGTGATCCCACTTAAGAACCAGATCTCCTAATTCGAATTCTTTGTTCCCAGCTTTATGTTTATCAAACCAACGCTTCACTATTTCCTGTTGATGCTTAAATCTTTCTTTGGCTTTGGATCTAGACTCTTCTGACTTCAACAGATTATAGATTCAAATTTGTAGAATTTCATTATCGATACCCCTAGATTCTTGATATATTATGGAAGACATAAATAGAATATTAGGAGGAAGGATAGCTTCTTTCCCATAAACAAGAGTGTATGGTGACACACCTAAGGAATTCTTGGGTGTGACTCTATCAACCCAGAGAGCATTAGGTAACGCTAAATTCCAACTTCTTTGATTTTCTATTACAGTTTTCTTTAGAATCCTAATCATATTTTTGTTTATGGATTCTGCCAAACCATTTCCTTGTGGGTAATAATTTGCAAAATAATGCAACTTGATTCCTCTTTCATTAGAAAATGAAGTTAATCTAATAGAAGAAAAATAAGTAGCATTATCAAAAACCAGGGAAATTGGAACCCCAAACCTGGTCATAATGTGATTCTGTAAGAAATCCATGACTACATCTTCGTTTACTTTTCGTAATGGAATAGCCTCAACCCATGTGGTGAAGTAATCAGTTGTTTTCAGAACATACTTGTGCTGCAAGGAAGAATTGGGGTTTATTTCTCCAATAATATCGATTCCCCATTGTTAGAATGGTTCTGATATAATTACTAGTTTTAATGGTCCTGCTGCTTTAGCTTGTCTTCCACCACAACTCTGACAAGCATCACATTTTCTAACATGAGCATAAGCATCCTTAAACAGTGTAGGCCAGTAATATCCAGCTCTGAGAATATTATGTGTTGTTGTGTCTCCAGAAAAAATGACCTCCAGTAGGCCCATCATGCAATTATGCTACGACCTTCTTTGCATCTTCCTATTCTAAGCACCTGAGAAAAACTCCATTGTAATTCTTTCTGAACAGTACTCCATCAATTATCTGATATGAAGCTGATTTCAGACGTAATGCTCTTCTTTGTTTAGGACTCCAATACTCCGGCAAATATCCTTCTTGGAGGTAATGGACTAGGTCCCAATACCAGGAATATGGAGCTGTAAACAAAGGACATACATCCACCATATGTTGTTCAGCTTCATTATCCCAGTTGTTTTCTTCATTGCTTTGAACTTCAGTCATTAATTTACAAAATCCTTGTCCTTTTACTATGGATGCAGGTTTGAACTCAAGATCGTATTCTTGTAAAGTAGTCACCTAGTTGCCTCTTCTTTCTCCTAATTCCTTTTGTACAAAAAGAGATCGTACAACTGGGTGTGGAACTATTACTTTGGTGTGATTCTTAAGTATATATGGCCTAAATTGTTTTACCGCTTTAAAAATTGCATAAGCTTGTTTGTCAACTACTGGATAATTCAATTCAGCTCCCTACAGACCAGTGCTCATAAATGATATGGGGTACTCATCTCCCCCATCTTCCTTCTGTGTAAGCACAGCTGCTAATGAATCATCGGATGCAAAAGTGTATAGAATAAAATCCTTTTTGAAATTTGGAATTTTGAGTGATGGTGCATGAGAAATAGATGTTTTTATCTTGCTGAATGCATTCTTCTCCAAATCAATCCATTTGAATTGTACACTCTGTTTAACCATTTGCTGCAAAGGTTTGATGATTTGAGCAAAGTCTGCTACAAACCTTCGCACAAAGTTGATTGTCCCCATAAATGATTGCATACCTTTTTTATTATGGGGTAAAGGGATGTATTCTATGGATTTAATCCTCTCTGGGTCTATGGAGATCCCTTTCTTAGAAATAACATGACCCAGTAGCTTTCCTTCTGTGACTGCAAACCCGCATTTCTTAGGATTTAGTGAAATACCATATTTCCGACAACGCTCGAAAATTTGTTTCAAATGAAATCCATGCTCTTCTCTTTTTTTCAAAAATATTGTGGCATCATCTAGATAAACCATAGCACAACGGCCAATTAGACAGTGGAAAGCTATATCCATGGCCCTCTGGAAAGTAGCTCCAACATTAATAAGTCCAAAGGGAATTCTCCTATATGCAAAAGTTCCCCACTTGGTTCTGAATGTGGTTTTAAGCCTGTCTTCTTTAGCTACTAATACTTGATTATAACCGGAGAATCCATCTAATAATGAAAATAATTCAGAACCTGAAATCATCTGTAGTATTTGCTCCATGGGTGGGACCGGATAGTTATCTTTATCTGACGCACGATTAAGATTTATGAAATCTACACAGATCCTAATTTCTCCTGACTTTTTTTGTACTAGCACCAAATTAGAAACCCATTCCGAATGTCTGACTTTAAATATGATTTTAGCATCCAACAAATTTTTTACTTCACTTTGAATTAAAGGTTCCAGTTTAGGATGCATATTCCTCAAAGGTTGTTGGTAAGGTTTGATCCCACCTTTAATTGGGATGACATGTTGTATGATCTTCGTGTCATAAGTTTTAAGCTCTTCATAGGTCCAATAAAACACATCTTTGTATTGCTTGAAAATACTGATGAACTTACTTCTTTCACCTGGAGAACAACACTTCCCCAAATTTACATATTTGGGTTTAGCTTCAGTGCCCAAATTTATCAGCTCGAATTTTAAGGACGGGCTATGGGTCTTGACATCCACTAGCTTTCTGAATTTGTTATCTAAATCAAACATTTGTTCCAAGTTCCTGACTCCTCTAGGAATAAAGTTACCAAATTTTAATTATGCTTGATGTTCTTCATCATCTATTATTGCTCCTTTGAAAGTATCATCATTCATCAAACACTCCAAAATCAGTTGATCATCATCAAAAACCCGTAAATTTGTGATCATATTTGGAATAGAAGGCCTGAAAAGTAATTCAATTGAGCATCTATTATTTGAAGGTACTAGCCTTGCAGCAGAGGTAGCTAGTAAATCAGTTGTTGCATTCTTTAATCTAGGAATGGACACAATATTGAATGTATGAAAATTTATAAGCAAATCCCAAACTTCATTTTGGTAAGCTTTCAAATCTGGTGAAATACAGTGTATCTTGTTCCGAATTTGCTTAACAATGATTTCAGAATCTCCATATACTTTCAGATTTTTTACTTTTAGTTCTATTGCTTTTTTAAGTCCTTGAACTAGTGCTTCGTATTCGGCTGTGTTATTTGTGCATTCGAATTATAACCTACAAGAAAGAAAATGTTTATTTTTTTCTGGATCAATCAGGACACATCCAGCCCCTGATCCTTCAAATGTTTTAGAACCATCAAAATAAAGAGTCCAAAAACTATCTACTTCTACTGAATTTGAATTACAGACTACATCTGAAACTAGATCTACTATATTACAGTCAATCTCATCAGCCCGCGAAAATCGAAGGAGATCGGGCTGGGTATCAGGTATATTGTTGGCGTCTTCAGCTTGGTAATTTCCCGATTCCAATTCAATGAAATAATTTCCCAATACAGAGTTTACTGGTTCATTTTTCCCTCTAACTGAGTGACATTGTATTTCATTTGAGGCTCTCTTAATGCTTTTATCTGATTTGGAATTCCCTTATGAGGCAACCATAGATGTGACCAATCTGATGCAAAATATCCTTCTAACCTTGCTGACCAGTCTCAACTCAAAACCAATCCATAAGCATCTAGTATGTCTGCTACTACAATGTCGATGTACTGACATACCTTCTCATCTACGGATAAGCGAATCAGAACATCCTCCATTTCTCCTATTACTTTTACATCTTTCCTGTCTAATTGAATAACTTTCAAAGTAGATGGTTTAGGTTGACCATTTATTTTCTTGCAAACCGAAAGTGGCATAACATTTACTGATGCTCCCGAGTCCACTAAATAGTTGTGCACATTATAGTTGAAAATTTCAAAAGTTAAGAGAAATTCTGGAGTTTTATACATAGACTTCCCTCCTAAACTTGCCTCACCAATTTCTTCTTCAGGTTGGTTGTCACTGGGAGGCTCCTCTTCTGGTATCTCAAGTGCTTTTAAAAGCTTCTCTTTTTGCTGAGGTAAATTACACATTTCAAACAATGAGATATTCTCTTTAGCTTTTTTAATGCCTTCCACAATATCATATCCCATCTCATGTTATTTGAGATTCTTCTTGACATTATCAATCTTAACTTCAACAGGCTTAATAGGTGTGTTGGTTTTCTTCGGATCTTGACTCGAAATGGTAAATTCATGTATTTTAATAGATGCAATGTTTTTTTGTATCTTCTTCATGTTTTCTTGAAGTTTCTTAATCCTAGGAAGTATCGACTTATCTTCTTTTAACAGATTTTGACTTCTTGTTGTTACATTGGTTTCTGGTGTTTCCCCTTGTATCAGAAAATCTTCTTCTTCTGTATCAAACATAGAGACACAGTCCCATAAAACTAAAGTATCTTCCTCTTGTTTTTCTGTAGGTTCATTATCCTTTTCTTCCTCCTTACCAGTTTCTGTCAGTTTGTAGTCCAATAATTGATTCATTACTAATGCCATATAATTAATCCATTGTGGGAAATTCTTCTTAGAATGAGGATGCTCATGAAATGTACAAAAATTTTCCATGCCTACATCAGTTAAATTCATCGTTGCAGGACTGTGTGGAGCAGGTTTAGGTTTACTGTTGTCTTCCCTTTTTTTATAATAAAGCTTATATGGTTTATGAGCCTCCTTTTCCTTTTATAAATCTATCACTCTATTGGATAACTTTTGCATCATCTTCACCATCCCTTCGAAATCCTATGATCGCTCATGCTTAGGTTTAGTCAGTAATAAAGGTTTCTTGTTTCCAAAATTCTTTTCTTCTGACTGTACAGGGTAATTTTCTATACTCTCCATCTCAGCCTCTACCTTCTCAGTTTCTTCATAGGTTTCTGCTAATGTAGGTCTAACTGATCTCTTGGAAAACATGGCTAGATCAGGCCCAAGGGATGAGGTATAGTATTCAATTAAAGCATTTTCAGATGGCTTATTAGCTGCAATGAAATTGTTTAGGTAAGCAGCAAATCTTTGAGTGAAATTATGCACTCTTTCTTTCCTTTCTTTCTTTAGAGCACATAACCCTTTCATTAAAGTTGCATGAGTTTTCTGGAATACATATTTACTTCTAAACATTCTCTCAAAGGTGTTCCAATCAATGATTGAATTTGCAGGAAGGGAAAAATACCATGAGGCTGCTTTTCCTTTCAAGGTGTGGGGAAATAATCTACAGACCACATCTTCATGTTCTCCAGCTCGTAGTCCTTCGATAGCTAAGTAAAAACTCTGCAAATGATCATCTACCAGAATTCCTTCACTTGGTTCAAGCTTAGGTAACATCTTGTCAAAAGCCTGAGGAAAATCATGCAAGGGAGATGTCAAATTTAAAGGTGACCTATCCCTCCAAGTAGGTTGTGGAGGTGGTTGGTTTGCATTTACATTAGCCATGATTCTGAGTGGAGTATGAGGTTGTGACTGAACAGGGGTTTGGAAAGGTGAACAATAAGGTGAATCCGGATCCAATTGATTTAAAGGTTGGTCCACTTCGTGTAAGGTTGCTTCTACCAATTCTTCAAGATCTTCTACCAATACTGAGTCTTCTAATTGAGGGCAATATTTCTTCTAATACTCTCTTCTAGGTAGGACAGAGATAGGTAATCCTCCAATATTTTTCACATATGCCCTGGTAATTATTCTTAAATCATCAACCACTTCGTTATCGACAGGATACAGATACCCTTTCTCTTTATCTTCAGGAGTGGGTTTGTGAAGCAAACTACTTTTAGAACTGTCACCGGTGGAGTGATTTCAAGGAAGCGAGCTTCCTCGGACAACCATGCACTGGTGACCCTCCTTCTAGCGCCAAAAACTGTTGAGGCCTGGAAAATCGTAGGTAACAATAGTAAGGTATTCTCCCCAATAAACGTTCCCAATTATCCTGTTACTGTTTGGTATGGGGAATCCGTCCAGTTTACGGTCCGGATACCGTAGGTAAAGTAACAATTAAATTTCTTTACCGGTTACGGCCCGGTCCACCGTGTATATTTTTAGTTTTTTGATGTTTAAGGTATGATGTGCAAGTGCCTAACTAAAATGCAGGCGATAGAGATAACGAGTAGGGTTACAATGTGATGCGCAGGTTCTCACCTCTCATCTTACCTCTCTTGCATCTAAATCACAAACAGCAAGAAACTAACTATGACTTATTAACCTATCCCTAGGGAGAAAAACTATCATTAATGGTGAGTAATGTACTGTAGTGTATGCATAAAGAAAATCACAGATAGCTGTTAATATTTCAGAACACATGAACATCAATAGAAATATAAACAACAAGATAGCTTATTGTTAATTAAAACCTTCATTACTCAATGTGAAAATTTCACAGAATAAACCAGAGTACATTCATAACATGAAAAGAAATTCAATGAGTTAGCGCTCTCACAGTTAATGGAAACAAGCTGAAAAATAAATAGTTCATATCCAACTGATTCATAGCAAACATTTGAAACAATCCCCAGAACTTTATCCAGCAGAAACATGTGACTCTTTATTGTAAAAGGAAATAGTTCTTCTTACAATACTCTCTCAAAATAATCTGGAAAAAGGGTCACTTTTACATCTAAAACTATCCTATATTTATACAAAAAACAAAACTCTTGGACTGCCCCTCAATGTCTTTTGAGCTTCCCCAACCTTTCATTTTCCAAAATTTTGTCTCGTAGCTTGTGCACATAATTAATTACAATATATTACATTTCAAATCAAAATTTTCAAAACACTTTATGAGGAAGGGCCAGCTTGGTCGCTGATGAACTTCTTCCGTGCATGGGCGTCTGCTACTATGCCTTCAAAATCGGAAGGCTCAAGAAATCGAATATTAATCTCATATTTAGCAGCTTGGTTTTTTAACCCCCTCTATCCTGGTAGGACTCAAGCATTGCTGGTCTTCTAATAGATGTATGCTTACTACTGCATGTGCCACTGTATTCTTCAAGATCCATTCATCTAGGTCCTTGACCTACTGGATTTCTTTCTCATCTTCTTGATACATGTTCTGTATATGTTCTAGAAACAATTCATGCTCCGGTATCACATCCAATCTTTTTTCCATAGAAGTATGGCATCTATTGTACGTGAAAAGCACTCTCCTGTAATATTTATCACATGCTCCCTTTTCCTTCTTCACGGTTTTCTTGCACTCTTCTGCTACATTAATCACAAATTCCAGTAAATCATACTACTATTTTATAATATGTTGATCCTTTACTACTAACTCCGCAAGAGATTCCTTATTTGTTTCTGCCTAGACCATTCTTCCTATTAGAATGTCCAAAATATCCTGAGATCTATCCAAAAAGTATGAAGTAGTGTCTATAATCTCCTCTAGTCTGGTATCCATCTGCAAAATTTTACACCTTTCGTCTTTTATGCGTATCTGTAGTTGGTGGATCTTTTTTCTTTGAATCAAAACGTGTTCTTTCAAAGGCTGATTGTCGATTTTCTGCTCCAAGCCATCCTTAAGTGATGTAGTCAATGAAGTGTTTTTCTCTTCTAAGATTGCCACCTGCATTTGATATTGCTTCTATTTTTCCTCTGTGGTAGCCTTCTCCATTTATATCTCAGCAACCTTGCTTCGCAACCTGTTCTTCTCTGCACTTAAATTTTCATATGATACCTGCAGATCATCCCTTTCAGTTTTTAACATTTGATGTTCTAGCTGTATCTTTTGTAATTCAGCTAAGCTATCCTGAGCATTCTTTTCTGTTTTCTCTACAGATATTTCTAAAGCATTCTTATCCACTTGCAGAGTCTATAATTCCATGCTTTAAGTCTTAACTTCACTCATCATATCTTCATACTTCCTTTTCAACGTTTGACTCTCGTCCCTTTCCTTCTTTAGAGTTTCTTTCAATTGGGCTGCATTCTTTCGTGACTACTCTAAATCTGTCATTAGTCTGTCCACGTTGTCTTAAGTCACCAAAGTTAATACTACCCCATCTCTGGCTATCAAACATGGATCTTTATGTGTCCCATGTACCAATGTTTTATTTGTTACCATTTTCCTTGACTGTCCTCTAGTCTCGACCTTCTTCTCAGTTCTTTTTACAATTATTTTATTTTCTTTATCGTAAAAAATGGTACTAAAATCGGGAACCTCCTCCCCTTTTGTAGGCATGAAAGGGATCAAATTTATCTCAGAAAATGAAGCTTGTCCTAATATGCTTCCGGAAGATGCAACAGGTTCCGAGGGATCAGGATTAGTTTTTCCTTGCTCTTGATCCATTTGATCTTGCACTCCTTGTGTATCCACCTGCTATGTAGTCTGCTGATCCTTTTGGGATCCTGTTAGTCTCAAAGCTTCGCTTTCTTCTTCTTTCTTATTGATTTCAGCTTCTTCATTTCTCTTTCTTTCTTCCTCTTCCTTCCTAACTTCTTCCTCTACAACACGCTTCTTTTCTTCTTCTTCATTCTTCAACCAGCTTTCTGCTTCCTGTGCTAGACTTCTAGCATCTTCTTCTCTCTTTTTCGCCTCTTCCTCCTCCAATTTCTTATCCTTTTCCGAATTTTTTCTCTTTCCACCCATAGTAGTTATTTTTTGTTTGAATCTCTTCTTAAGGGCAATTATGTTCTTCGCATTTCTGAATGTCTCCTTGTCCTTGTCCCAAAAATCAGTATATTCAAAATGGATTCTTGCTTCTTTGCAATAATCTGCTTCTTTATTGTGGGAGTCATTCCTATGAAAATTCATTTCTCCAAAATGAAAATACTTCAGCTCCTTAACAAATTATGTCGCCTGCTTTACTCTTGAAAACTTGTAGCTGCCTAGCAAGAAAGGTACTGCAGGATATGTTGCCTTTTTATGCTCAAACAGAAAGTTGCCTACACCATCAATATATAGCTGCCTAACCGCCTCCTTGTGGAGTACATAATCTGTGGCATACTTTGGTAGTAGGGAAGGAGCTCTAGAACCACCATACATCCTTATATACAACCCATCCTCCATCAAATAGTAATCTCCAAACTCCTATATGACTTTGAATGCCTCTTCAGACATGCAATTACATTCAGTCAAGAAAATGAGGGTATATAAGGGCATGATGAAGTGCTCGCAGATTTCCCTGTAATAACTATAGTCACCTTATGTGCCCATAACAATTTGTAGGCTACGTACAATGGGGTTCTATCCTTCTCCCAATTACATCTCAAAGCTGGAAAAGACTGAGTGCACAGTATGCAGTAAATCAAGATAGAGCTCATATAAAACTCTGATCTCTTTTGTGATACCCCTCCTAAGGCTGCTAATATGCATGCAGAGAGGTTGTTTGACACAATATTTTCCCAGTTAAAGATGGTTCCTTGGGTAGCTATAAAGAAAATAACTAGTATCCACCCTATCTTGAAGCTCTTCCCATGTGCTCTACCAAAAATTATATTGAGCATCAAGGCGATGAACCTGTAGGGAGCATGGAGAGTAGAGGTGTCATACTCTCCGGAAGGTCTAGTTCGGAAAAAAAATTTGGCATCATCATTATTTTGACAGTCTCCACTAGGTCCATATCTATCTCCTTTAACCAACTTTCTGTCAAATAAACCTGGGGTGAGGGTAGATGATAAGCCATAAAGACATATGCACGGCTATATGTAGCATAGCCTTTCTTGGTAGTGTTCTCCAGAATCATTGTGGTTACATCTTCCCTAGGCAGAATCCAGCCTATCACTTCTGAACAAGGAAATAACTCAAGCCTGGTGGCTACTTTCATTAGGGTTGATTTCTCAATGTTGGCATAGATGGTCAGCTCCTCAAAATCGGCATCAGGTACATTCTGGTTGGCAATCATTCTATAGATCTCTCCCCACTTGTATTCTGGTTCGACCCTAGTGGAGGCTTTGGTTTCTTCGTAAATATACTCTACTTTGGTGATGATCTCCACTTCAGGTTCTCCTTCAACCATAAGATATTTCTTCTCTTGTCTCTTTGACATGTTTTCGTTATAACAATCACCCTATCACAGTCAAAACATGTTCTTAGACCAACTGAGATATTAGCAAGGGTTTGAACAATAAACAGAAAATATATCAATTTACCTCCTCAATATGCATGCTGAAAACAAAGTATTTAACAAATGAAAGAATCAAGGAGAAAGAAGAAATATCTTGTAGGCCGCTTCCTAAAATGCCTAAGCGTCATTGTCTGTAAAGCCTCACTTCATCGAAAAAAAATGTTCCATTTTAACTCGATATGCATCAAACTAATCCTATCGCTCGTCCTCAAAACCAAACTCAAAATAATAAACCCTTACAAAGCGCTCGTCCTCGAGAAAAAACCCTAAACTGACCGAAAAGGAAAAAAATATTCCACAGTCCCACGGGATAAGGTAAACGTAAGAAAACCGGCTTAATACCCCTGACCAACCGTGGAAAAACCAAGAAAGGGGTGTTGCAAACAGCGAAATGCTTGTCTGCAACCGTGCCCTAACCCCCTGTGCTGGAGTAAATTCGTCCATAACGAAAAAAATACACACAGACTTCGGATTCTCACTAAAGAAACTGTAAGCATCCTAAAATTCCACACCCTCCCAGTAAAACTGACCATGAAAAAACCGTAAGGGGTAAGAAAATATTTTATGCGGGAAAAATCTAACCAATGGGTAACCTAACCAATGGAAAAAACCTAACAGTTCCCAAATCAACCAATAAAAACCAAATAACAAAGTCATGGTTCACCTACCTGGAAAATAGCAGTGTAGTTGACGGGATGGAAAAACTTGCATGGAATCAAAGCGATCAAACCAGGTTCTGACAGTTGGGCGCATGCGAACGGTTCAGACGACATCGACCAATGCAAGTGACAAGTCCAAAATATAGATAAAACAATAAAATATATGCCTCTCGTATATATAACACTAGAAGGGAAATACTTGGCGGTCAAACCTATCGACGATCCCAACCTATCGGCGGTCAAGACCTAAATCAATCGGAAGGTTACATCAAAGGACAGCCACAACAGCAGGTGCAAACCAAACTATGGGCCCATTGATACTTTAAGTTCTTCGAACATCGAAACTTCTGACTTCTAAGTTTGGAACATCTAGACAGAGCTTCCTCCACAACGTCGGTAACATAAAACACTATCATCGCGACTCTACTTGTTCTAACGGGTGTCGGAAATTGAAACTCCTAAACTCTAAAGAGTCGGCGAGGAAAAACACTATATGTCGGAAAGTCTCAGCACTAGGTTCCCGCAACATCAGCAACGTAAAAACTAAGACTCCAGCTCACTGTTGCCAAACATCCCGATAGCAATAAAAGACTTAATTGGATATCAAAACCACTAAAGGTTAAGTTTGGAAAAACGAAAACGAGGAGAAAAAAACCCAAGGTTACAACGTATCAGTGAGGAAGTTTGAAGTTATTTCGGCGGGCTAGACATTTTGGTTTCCGCAACGTCGGAAAGATAGTCTACTATGCTTCTGATATCGGAAGGATAGTCGACTAGTCTTCCGATACAAAAAATGAAAAAGATCAAGTTTTTTGAGGAAAAAACTGAACCAGACTTAATAAAATCAAATAAAAAGGAGGGCCCTAAAATTTAAAATTTTGGGGAAAAAGTTGCAGCTACAACAGGATGAAACCAAGATACAAGGACCTCTGGGTCTATCCTTTGGAATAGATGTGTTGACGTCGACAAAGGGATACCTACAAATACCAAGGAAATGAGGGTTCCTTGATAGAAGCATGAGGGGTACAACTAGAGATATGAAACAATAATGGGATTGAGACACTGAATGGGGAAAAGGGGAAGGGGAGTACAAGGGACTCAAAATTCATTTGTTCAGAGTATAATGGTAGGGTTGACCTGAAAACAAATGATACTGACTCATGGGGAGGGAATCATAGTTGTGGAACTGGGGAGATGAATGCAATGAGAGATACTTGGGGAAGTAACTATACAAGTGATATCCAAAGGATCCAAGGGAGACTCATCGCAGAGTACTTTGAACAAAGGAGACCCAATAGAGGGAATGTTGCCATAATAGGATACTATATGCAATATGTGTGGGTGTCGAAAGGAATCGTTTGGCCCTTCTTTATAGTTTAAGGAGCTTGAAGAAGGGATAGAAGTATGCTCGATATGATATTATCTAATGGATTTTTGTCGAGCCTAAGGCCATAAATGCTCAATGGTGTTTTCATGTTTAGAGAGTCTGAAAACATAAAGAAGACTCAGCTTGTCTCTTTTCTGTATAGTGGTCTCTTAAGTTCAAAAAAGGATAAAAGTGTACAAATGAGAGCTCTCCTAGCCGAAAGGGGTAAGGAGACTTCTTTTTCATAGGTAGTCCAACCAGGTCGAAAAATGTTAAACCTATACTGATTGGATTGTCATTCAAATACTTTTACGAGCATGAATGAGACCAAGTTTTCTCGGCACTATTTTCTTTATGAGAGGGATGGAAAAGAGCTTAAATACAACCCATAAGTGCGCTTTTTCGTAAGTTACGGTCCCAATGTCCAAAAAAGCATAAAACGATACACATGGAACCGTTCCTAGCTAGAAGGTGTCAGGGTGGTCAATTTCTTTTAAGTAGTCTAGGTAGTTCAAAAAATGAGATAAATGATGCCACATAGACTCCCTTTCAAATACTTTAATGAGCGTGAAGGGAAGCAAGCATGCTCGACAATATTTTCATTCTTTAAGGAGTCAGAAAAGATATTAACAGAAACTCGGTAATGGTCAGTCAAGCAAGGAGTAATTGTTCAATGTGCCAAAAGGGGTTATGTTGTGAACATGGCTGATAGGGAGAAAATAATAGTGGAACACTGGTGGGGCCTCCTTGCGGGATAGTGAATGGGGGTAAAATAAGGGAAAGTTTGCAGTATGGATGAAGTGGAGGGCTCGTGAACATGTCAATACAGAAGGGGATCAACTTTCTTGGTGGCATGCAAATCGAGGTAACCGACACTGCAACTACATTAGGTGGTGTGCAACAAGGGACCATGCAAGCCTCGGATGAGGAGGTGGTGGGAGATGATGATCAAGAAAGGAGGCAGCTTGGTAGGTTTTTTATTCACCTTGGATATTTTTTCACAGTGGTGACAACTTCCTATACTTATAGAGGACTATCCATACACAAGCATGGACCCCCAGGAAGATCCGGGGATGCCTCGACCTCTAGGACAGGTCTAGGGACCCGACGGTAAATAGACATGACTCTTTGTGGTTTCAGTCATATATAGTTTACTAGAATTGTAGTAGCTAGATCATACATGTGATAGATATTGATGACATAATGTGTGCATGTGCAGACATGGGACCACACCCTCCAGCGGGGTACCAGCGAAGCAGGGGAATATTCGAGGGGTTAGATCCACCCGCTCATGGCTAGAGGAGGTGGTAGAGTGATACATTAGACTCACTACAGCTAGACATGGAGCAACTGTTGGAGGGGGTCACCGACGATGGGTGGTAGTACCTAAACGACGATATGATCGTTGCATGCTACAGAGCTCCTTCGGAGTGGATCTCTCTAATGAGGAGGATTGTGGTTTCTACTGAGTATGTCAGAGTGGAAACACATGGGGATGTTCCAATGAAGGAGGAGAGCTCAAATGAGGAGGAGGACATTAAGGAGGACACAAAGTCAAAGGAGGATGACTCGGACTATCATCTTGTGATGTTGCCCCCAAATGCATTTGAGCATGTGTATTTTTGTATGATATGAATGATGAGAAAGCCTGTGGAGATTCTATTTTTTGTATTGAATATGATATTTATGATATGAATGCACGTGGATGCATATTTTTGTATTTTTATGGGTTTTTATGAGTCTCTTGTGTATGATGATGATTATGCTTATATGATGTATATGACATATGTTTGCATGACTATATGATGATGCATTATTCACTTTATTTCCTATATGCGATGATTGATGTGCCACTCAAGAAATTCATTAGCCATTTGGTCTGCTACACTATTGAGACTTCTGGGAACATGCATGAATGAAATGGATTCGAAATGTCTAACCAAGTGTCTAGTGCACGAGAAATTTTTAAAGAGACAGGGATCGCGTACTCTGTAGCAGTTATTCAACTAGGTGATAAGCAGCTGGGAGTCTAAGAAGACATCAGGGAGACGAAAACCCAAGTGAAAGGTGGCGGTTAGGAGACCAGCGACATCGTCCTACGCATCTTGGTTGTTGGTAGCAACACCAACACACATTTCGTCAATATGGATAAACTCTTGTGATGGGGAAAAGATGACCCACGCAACTGAGGTGAGATTAGGAGACTATATACTTGCACCATCAATGAAACCTACATAGGAGAGAAAGGTAGGATCCATCTGGAACAACTAAGGAAACAAACTGTGAGACTTGTGGTAAAAATGATGCAAAACAAGAAATAAAAACTATGATACAAGGGTATTCAGGGTGGTCGATTTAGGCATAGAATCTCTTGAGGTAGAGCCCATTGCGGGGATTATTCAAGAGCCAAATGTCAGAGTCAGGGAGGAGGTATGCCCCCTTGTCAAGACATCGATGGATGACATAAGGGCCATACCACATGGATTCGAGTTGCCATTTTCGAGTCTTATCATGGGCTTGGTCAGAGACGAGGACGAGGTCCCCCTCACGAAAGGTGTGGGGGTGGATGTGCGAGTCATAATGGGACTTCGACCGGGTTTTAGCTGCTTCAATCGTTTGGAGAGCAGCATGACGATCCTCATCGGTTTGTTCAAGCATAAGTAGGCATTTTTCCAATGGTGAAGTATCAACTAGAAGCTCGATGGCAAGGCATAGTGATGGAATCTGACCTTCAATGGGGACAACTCACTCCACGCTGTGGACTAAATGGAATAGGGTAAAATCGGTGGTTGTTTCAAGGATCTCTCTGTCATCATGAAATGGTGTCAGGAAATATAAGGGGGATCTTTTGCGGTCGATGAGGGGGAAGGACTACCGGTAGTAGAGTTCATATAAATAGTGTTATTGGTGTTAGAGGAAGAAGTTGGCAGGTGGATCTCCTCAAGGATAATGATTTTGGACTCATGGGAGTGCTGGCAAAGGTAATTGAGGAGAGATCGATACTCAAGAAATTTTGGGAAATAATGGGAATAATGACCGTATAGGCCATAAACTGCACACGAGTTGTTTGTGCGTAGTGATTTGTTCTTAACCATGGGTATGGTTGGTACGTTGATAGCTGAAGCATCGTTAATATCGACTACTGTACGCATGTGGGTGCGAAGGATTTGCAAATCAGGATAATTTTGTGTCACATGGCCAAGGAGTTCAGATAAAGCACAAGGAGGAGTTGGATGTGGTTTTGTCGAGGCTTTGGGTTCCTTGCCCCCAGTATTCGTGGGAGGAGAGGGTGCGAGTATATACAAAAGAATTTTTTTACGTACCAGGAAGTGGATGTGACACCATCTCAATAGGATGGACTGGTGTCAACACTATCTGTGGTGTCGGGGGAAGGGTGGGTGGATCAAGGTACCACACTGGAATACCCAAATTGAAGCCCAAAAGGTTGAGAGTATCCATGGCTGGATTACTCACAATTCCAGAAGGTGGAAAGAGGAAGGGGATCATGTGTACAGGGAATGAACCCCAATAATTCCCTAAGGTCTTCGGTTTGGTTTGCGGATGAGGTTGCAAGGATGTCAGAATGTAACCGGATGTAATAGTGCACAAATTCGATATGTTATCCATTGAAGGAGGGGGTGGGAGGAAAAAAAAGGTGTCTATCAAAGGGGCGTTGGTAAATAGGCATGGACCAACAGCAGACAGGGATGGGATGGAGATGTTGTCGATGGTGGCGTCGATAGTAGGGAGGACATGTTTTGGGGTAGCTGGTCCTTTAGGATCATAATACGTCAATTGGTCGATAGTCAAAATCTTCCCATCATGTGGGAACATCAGGAGTCGAAAGATAGTAGAAGCAATGACTCACATTGCATACATGTAACTACGTCCAAGGAGGAGGTTGTAATCGAGTTGGGAGTTGATAACCTTAATGTCGATCAACATGGTTTTTTCAGCTTACTCAATGGGAACATTCATGAGAACGACTTGTGGTTGAGTAGCGCGACCATCGTAAGCACAGAGGGAGGTGGTTGAAGGTTGAAGGGTTGGGGATCCGATTTTCTACCAAAAAAATGTTGACATAAAACAAGTGGATGCCCCGTCATCGATGATGTATCGAAGAATGACCAAATTACGAATAGTGACCAAAACTTGGAAGGCTATAGATGATGGCATCTGAGGTTCTCCTTGATCCAAGTCAAAGGTGATCAACTTGGTATCAAAGGGGTTGATGAAACCTAAAGAGGATAACAAAGCTTTGTGTTGTGAAGGAAAAGTTCGAAGGACTTCTAGAGTGTACATGACCAAGGGAGACTGGTCCAAGTTATCTACAATACTGTAATTAAGAGTGGCTTAGGCTGTGGGATTGTTCACAACACGATGCAAAGGTAACCGAGGGACTTTGGTTGTCCCATCCATGGGGGGTCTCAAAAAATGTAAGGACATATATAGAGTGATAGAGGTAGATGTTGTGGAGGTATTAACAATTTATGTGGTGCATCCATACTAGTTTCATCAAGTCTGTAAGTTGACATCAAATGACAATGTCATAAGGTGATGGACACCAACATCAATGGGTTGACCCGCAAAAGTGGGTACATTGTTTTTTGTGGTACTAAGGGTTTGGGTTGCAATCATCCCTTGATTTGATAATGGGTTCTACGGCACCATAGGCGGAGGATCTTGTGATGTTGGGTTTGGTTGTGCCATAGCGGCCTCATTGGGTTGTTGGTTTGTAATAAATGGAGGAATCGATTCATATGGGGGTATTGATGTGTATAATGGTTGTAAGTATCAAAAATGGTGCACGATTGGTTAGTCCACAACTGAATATTCTTCCTAGGTTTAGGTGGACGTTGGGGGTTATGTGTAGGGGGATTAGCTCCATTATTATTCAGAGGGTTGGGTTGTTGTCCACCTCCTTGAGGTTGGTTGTTTCCATGGTTCCTACCTCTCAGTCGTCTTCCCTGCCCTTGTTGGTTATTAGGGGTGGATTGATGAGGGAAGTTCTACTAAGCATAGACCTATCCTTGAGGAATAGGAGGATTCGAGTTCGGAGAAGGTGTAGGTCTCACAGGTGGTGGATAGTAGGCAAGAGTAGCTGGAAGGGCAACAAATCCTACCATCTAGCCATTCCATGTAGGTTCCATGAAATTCAATCTGTGAACATGAGGAATTGGTACGGGAGACACATATGAAGGTGTGGCTCTGGACTGAGTCGCTACGCATAACAAAACAGGGGCGTATCCAAGTTGGGAAACACTAAGGGTGTTACTGGAATGTGGTGGAATCGAAGGATAATCCTTGTACAGGTGGGGATGCTGGGTAATAGAGCTAATTTCTCCATCATCTACATGGGATTCCCCAGGTTTATCTCGACGTGAGGAGCCATCACAGGAAGAATCAGGTATGATGGTATATAGATAACCCGATTGGGCATAGATAATATCAAAATGTTGTTCTTTAAGGATGGCTTCTTCCTCAGTTTGTGGGCATTCGGATGCAAAACCCTTGGCGATAGGGGAAGTAAGGTTTTAAGAAACCAATCCAGGAAAATCATGTCATCTAATTAGATTTTACACAAGCTATGGCGATGATGCCATTCATGGATATGATCTGTGATATGGGTAGCATTAATATGTCTACAGGATAATAATATTTCCACACCCTCATTGTAATGGACGGGTAGCTGGAAGTACTAGAGGAACATCGAGGCTAACAAGGAAAATTTCAAATAAGTGGCATGGGGTAGTTTGATGTACCATTTGGCTGCAACACTTGTGAGTCTGCATTGGAATAGCTGCAGTCAGATAGAATCATTCACTATCATGTTAAATGAACACCATAAGTGAAATGACATGATGTGGTTTTGAGGGTCTTCTCCCGCCTTTCCTTAAAAATTAGGGATGTTCGGAGGGAGTTTAGTAGGAATGGGAGGCCACAACGGGTCATGATGGATGGGGTCATTCATCAATCGTGCCAAGTCAGGCATATTGAGACTAGCCATTAATGGTAGACTACGACCTGGACTAGATTGAGGAGGACCAACAATGGTGTTGGGACCGGCGGGCATGTATTCTCCATATGCAAACAGGGGTTGGTATGGCTGACTTCCAATGGTAGTAGTCACTAGAATGGTGTGAATAGTCGGAATGGTGGTATAATGGCCAACGCCCCCATGCATAAATGAAAGTATGGTGTGAAACATGGTGGCTGGAGTGGGGCCATCACTAGTGGGTAGCGGACCAACATTAGCATGTGCGGTGGTGAGGGGCCTACTAGGAACTATAGGTCTAATAGAAGGGATACTCGATATGATGGGTGGAGTGGTCATAATTCCACTGTCAACCATCCCCCCTAAAAGGGGTTTGGACGTGCACTGGCCATGGGTCTAAATGGGGCGGTGAACAAGGTAGGTTTGGATTGATAGGAATGTGAATTAGAATATGATGCAGTGTATGGATATGATGGTGTTGAATGACATCGAATATGGATCTGACGGTGACAATTCAAGGAACCGAACTAAGGGGTATTCCTCCTAGGTCTCTACGAGAAGTGTGGTTGAGTAATGGTGGAATGATGGTGTGATATATGGAAAATGAAGGTTCAAGGGTGTCAAATGCAAGCTCAAAATTCCAACTACAACCGAGTGTGTGGAAGGAGAGCTAATAAATGGTGGCACGTAAGCTAAAAAGCAAGCTCTAAAATCGAATTATGACATTGTGTCACAATAGGCGAGTCTACAATAGAGCAGCCAGAAATCCAACAATAAACACTACCTAAAAATAAAATGACACACTGACCTATGGGGTATAAGTGTAAGAAAATTCCTAGCTACAAGATGGAATCCCCTCGCAAATTGTATCCTTTGCTAGGTGGTCAAGTCCACAGTCAAACAATACAAAATGGATATCTAGAGGCTAAGAGAGTCCTACTACTGAGAGGGACATCAGGTAAAAGATCCCTAATAGACTGTAAACTAGGCTACCTCATTCAAGACACATCTAGGATGGTTTCCTGGTGCTTCAGCCCTTTGGTCCTCGACACCCAATATGGTCCTCAATATGCATGAGGACTATGAAAGGTTAGCCTTTGTTACAGAATGGAGTGTGGTATTCCACCCTTACTTCCAGGACCCCTTCGTTGCGGCTTACCTCCGCAAAGCGGGAGGCCCCCCAATGAACCGGTCATGACTGTGTCAATAAATACTAGAGGATTTTGAATCCCTAGAAGTCAAAAACTATGCTTCATATGTAAGTGGCAAAGGGGTGTTATTTGGATGCCTATCCCCAATGTCCTAACTTAACTACAATATTTTTTTGGTCCTCAAATGAGGCTACAATGTTGGTTGAGTTAAGTTAAATTTTAGGCTCAGGTTGGGTCATGAACCAAGTGTTTTAATTTAGGGTGTGAGATGTGTGCACAAGTGATGTGTAATTTACAAACCCCAATGCTCTCACTGTCGAGACGCAAATGCAGAAAAATAAATAATAGTAAATATTTTTCAAAATAACTAATTCTTCCAGAAAACAATATGTACACAAGTAAATGAGCACATAAGGAACTTAATAGGCTGTAGGATGTTAAATTCCATATGCTAATCTAGATCATCAGCATTTAATTTCAATTTCATAACAAAATCATATAAACAGGATCGCTGAAAGAAACAGTATCACAAGAACAACACAGATTTATCCTGAGAAAACTCTAAAGGGAAAAACCCAGCAAAAGCTTCCTCAATATAGATGCCCCAAAAAGATAAAAGGTAAAACCAAAAGACTAATCCTCCTCCTTCTCTCTCTCTCACTAATGCGCTACACAAGTGAGTGTGTGTGTCTCAAATGAGGAGCGCCACACCTCTATTTATATTCTTTCGTTCACTTAATAATTAACTCAGTTATGTAGGCTCAAGTAATCCTAATTTAATCTTGTAGGCTCGAGTAACCACAACTAGGGTACTAATGACCCGAATTACAATTTGAGGGGACTTCCTCATGAATCTTATTAGTTCTCCTGATTAGAAACATCGGGGTATAAAGAAATACAAGTGATACTCCCGATAGGACCATCAGGGACCACAAAATATATATATATAGAATATTCTTTGAAGTTAAAATATTTCAACACTCCCCTTTAACGAGAAGGGTATTCTACAACAACATCAACAACAATAACATTAGGAGAGAGAGGACATCATCAACATCATCAAGGTGACACATCTATAAATCATTGGAAGTTTTTCAACATCATATAGTCTTCATCTTCAATCTTCAATCTTCAGTCTTCAGCAACAACAACACTTTGACTGACATCATCATCATTAGTACTTTAGTCTTCATCTTCAATATTCAATATTCAGCAACAACAACACTTTCACTGAAAACATCATCATCAGTACTTTGACCTTTCGATCAGCAACATCATCATCAGTAGCACTTTGACCTTTCAATCAACAACATCATCAGCAGCAGCACTTTGACCTTTCGATCAACATCATCATCATCATACTCTGAACTTTCGATCAGCATCATCATCATCATCATACTATGATCTTGCGATCAGTACGCCATTGATATCACACTCTGATATTTCGATCAATAACATCATCATCATCACACTTTGATCTTTCGATCAGTAACATCATCATCATCACACTCTGATCTTTCGATTAGTAGCATCATCATCATCAGCAACAACTTGCAATCCACAGCTCAAAGACAAAAAAAGTCTTTGGATCACTTTTGGACTTAAATTCCAGGGATTATGCAATCCCACCACATTCTCGACAACCGAAGTCACCAAATTGATTACGGGATAATCAGTCCCTATCACTTTAGGACTAAGTCCAAGGATGATGCAATCCTACCACATTCACGGGGATCGAAATCTTTGGATACATTCTGAACAAAAGTTCAGGGATGATGCAATCCCACCACATTCACGGGGACCAAAGCCTCTGGATAAATTTTGAACATAAGTTCAAGGATGATGCAATCCCACCACACTCACGGGGACCGAAGCCTCTAGATACATTTTGAACAGAAGTTCAGGGATGATGCAATCCCACCACATTCACGGGGACCAAAGCCTTTGGATACATTTTGAACAGAAGTTTAGGGATGATGCAATCCCACCACATTCACGCAGACCGAAGCCTCCAGATACATTTTGAACAGATGTTCAGGGATGATGCAATCCCACCACACTCACGGGGACCGAAGCCTCCAGATACATTTTGAACAGAAGTTCAGGGATTATGCAATCCCACCACATTCTCGAGGACCGAAGTCACCAGATCCATTATGGACAGATGTCCTAGGATGATACAATCCCTCTTCATTCTCGAGGACCGGGGTCACCGGATCACTTTAGGGAAAGTGCCCAGGGATGATACAATCCCACTACTACATCATTTCTCCCCCTTTCAAGGAAGGTCTTTCTGAACAACACCAATCTTGTCACGAAAGTATTCGAACTTTACCCAGGACAGAGGCTTTCTCAACACATCAACAACTTGTTCATCAGTACTCACATACTGGAGCTTTATGGATCCCTTCTGCATCATATCTCGAATGTAGAAGTACTGAATTTCTATGTGCTTTGATCTGTCGTGGAACACTGGGTTCTCTTTCATCTTTATACAACTTTGGTTATCACATAGAATCACAGTAGTATCCAACTCTAGGTTGAATAACCCTGACATCATCTTTCGAAGCCATATGGCTTCACAACTAGCAGAGCAAGCTGCTATATATTCTGCTTCGGCTGTGCTAGGAGCAACACTGGACTGTTTCCTGCTAAACCATGAAATCATAGCAGATCCCAGACTATAACATCCACCTGATGTTCTTTTCCTATCTGAGACACTTTCATCCCAATCTGCAACCATGTAGCCATACAATCTATACTCATGGCTTCCATCATATTATAGACCAATGTCTATAGTCCCTTTCAGATATCTCATCACATACTTTGCATCTATCAGGTGAACCTGTTTAGGTTGAACTAGATATTGACTCAAGGTGTTCACAGCAAAATAAATGTCTGGTCTAGTATTTGTTAAATACATCAACGACCCAATAATCTGTCTGTATTGAGTCACATCCACTAACTCTAGTGATTCATCAGCTAATAACTTCAGGTTGGAATCCATGGGTGTGGCCAAGGCTTTGCATTCCAACATATTGAATCTTTTCAATATCTCTATAGCATACTTTCCCTGGTTGAGAAAGATTCCTTCTGAACTTTGCCATACTTCCAGACCTAGGAATTAATTCATTAACCCAAGGTCTTTCATTTCAAATTCTTCGACGAGTTTCTTCTTGCTTTCCACAATCTGTTTCTCATTCCCTGTTAGAAATAAATCATCCACATATAGTAATAGTATGACATGTTCATCTTCTATAACCTTGAGGTAAAGGTTAGGATCAGCTTTACTCTTGCCAAATCCCATGCTTGTCAGGAAACTATCTATCCTTCCATACCAAGCTCAAGAATATTACTTCAAGCCATATAGGGCCTTCTTCAACTTGCATACATGATTTTGTCTATCTTCAACTTCAAATCCTTGTGCCTGCTCTATGTATACTTCTTCTTCAATCACACCATTTAGGAAGGTTGTCTTCACATCCATCTGGTGTAAGTCCCACTTCATCATGGATGCGAGTGCCATGATAGATCTAATTGAAGTATATCGTGCTACAGGTGCAAAAGTCTCTTCATAATCAATTCCTTCTTTCTGAGAGAAACCTCTGGCCACAAATCTTGCTTTATACTTCTCGATACTTCTGTCAACTACATGTTTTATATTGTACATCCATTTGGAGGATACTACACTTTTTCCTTCTGGTTTGGGAACTATATCCCATACATCATTCTTCATTATTGACTGGTATTCTTCAGTCATTACTTCTACCCATTCTTTCTTTTGTACCGCTTCTTTGTAGTTTGTAGGTTCTTCATCTACAATATCACACATCACAGCTACATAGTTGGAAAAAGTCTTAGGCTTATTACTTACCCATCTGGAGCCTTCAGGAGCTCCATATCTTTCTGCTTCTTGTATAATCTCTCTTTCCAAAGTAGGCTTTCTCTTTCTTGATATCTCCATCATAAGAGGTTCTTGTGTTTCTGCCATGCCATGTTCTTCAGGAGCTTCATCTTCAGGGAGACATGTAGTTTCTTCATTTCTGGGAGGTGCCTCTTCCTCATACACTTCTTCATGTTGGCACTTCCTGGATCTCTTGAGGGATGCCTCTCCATCGAATGTCACATCTCGACTGATTTCCATGTGATGGAATCTAGGAATGTAAATTCTGAATGCTTTGGATACTTCATAATATCCAACAAATATCCCCTTCTTTCCAGAAGAGTCTAACTTTGTTCTTTTCTCTTTTGGTATATGAATATATACTGGACAACCAAATATTTTAAGGTGACTTACCTCAGGCTTCTTTCCCGTGAACATCTCTTCTAGATTCTTGAATCCAAGAGCACTATGAGATATTCTATTATGTACATACATAGCAGTTCTTGTTGCTTCTTCCCATAGATGCATTGGAATATCTTGATCATATATCATTGTCTTCACTACCTCCATTATGGTTCTGTTCTTTCTTTCCGTAAACCCATTCTGTTGAGGATTGTAGGGAGTATTTAGTTCCCTCTTGATTCTGGCATCTTTGCAAAAGGCTTCAAACTCTTTTGAGGTATACTCTCCACCATTGTCTGATTGGAGTGTCTTTATTTTCTTGTCTGAAAGATTCTCGAGTCAAGGCTTTGAATTCTTTGAATTTCTCAAACACTTCACTTTTTGCTTTCAAGAAGTATATCCAAGTATTTCTTGAATAGTCATCAAATGCATGTGATATAATATTCAAATCCACTCAAGGATGTGGAAGACATTGAACCACGCACATCTTAATGAATCAATTCCAAGTACCTTTTGTTTTTGTTTCGCTCTTCGGAAATGGATTCTTGATATTCTTTCCTTTCACACATCCTTTGCAAATGCCTTCATGTTTGTTCTTCATGTCTGGTAATCCTGTCACTACTTTGTTCACATGAGGTAGAGCCTTGTACTTAATGTGGGCAAGCCTTCTATGCCATAGTTCACTAGGGTTAGTGGACTCATGAACAAAGGTTGTTTTTTAGTGCCCCTTGAGTTTATACAAGCCTCCTTCTTCTTTACCAATGATGACTGCATCTTCAATATTCTTTTCCTTGGGCCACATGAGTACTTGACCATCTATGAAAGCAACTATGAATCCTTTCTTATCTAAAGCTGAGATAGAAAGTAAATTCTTCTTCAGGCCAGGTACATATAATACATCTTTCATCTTTAGGGGATTACCTAAATCAAGTTTGTAGCTTGCTTCACCAACTCCATTGATCGGATATTGATAGTCATCTCCTAGGGATGCTTTCTAAGGACAGCTCTTTTCTTCAAGTTTGGACAGAGTTTTCTTATGTCCCGTCATGTGCTTTGAAGCACCACTATCAATAATCCAAATGTCTTCTCCAGGTGTTACAGACCCAGAGAGAGCAGAGAATAGTACATATTCTTCTGCATCTTCTTCTCTTGCTTGCTTTGTTGGAGGTCCTTCCTCTTCTTCTTCTTCTTCATCCTCATCTTCATCTAGATGAGCATGGTGTCTTTTGTTGTTGTTGATCCTATTCTTATATTCTTGCTTCTTCATAGGACAATTTCTGGCAATGTGTCCTATCTTGTCACAATGGAAACATTGAAAACCAGAGTAGTCCTTATTTTATAGACTTTCTCTTGATCTTTGGAATCTTCTGGGAGGTTGGTGCTCCTTATGGTTTCCCTTCTTGAAGATGGGTTGATTTCTTCTTCTCTTGGTATGAGTGGCTAGGGCTTGATCATCCTCTTTTATTAAGGCTTCTCTATTTTCCACTCTAGTCTCTTCTTGAATGCAGTCTTCCCATACCGCATCAAACTTCATGCTTTCCTTCCTAGCACACATCATTTGAATGAATGATTCCCAGGGTCTAGTGAGACCATTGAGAGCAGTCATAACCATCTCATCTTCATCAAGTTTGTCTCCAATAGCTTCTAGTTGTTCTTTGATCTAATAAACCATTGTGAAGTAGTCTTGGATGGATTCTCCATGACTCGTCTTGGTGCTCTTCAGTTGAGCTCTTAGATTCATATTTCTGTTGATGTTTCTTCCCTCATACATTCTGGATAGGGAATCATACATTTATTTTGGAGTTTTCTTGGATGACACTTGAGGGATCAAGTGATCCTTGATAGAGTCAGCAATAATCCTTTGCGCCTTAATCATATCCTTCTTTTGTTTCTCCTTGGCTTCAGCTTCTTCAGGTTTTGCAACTTCTTCTTTGATATACTTATCAAGATCATTCTCTTGGAGAATGAGATCAATCATGTATTTCCATGCTTGGAAATTCTCTATGCCTTCTAGCTTGTCCTCAACCTTAGTGCTTGGGGCCATCTTGTTAGAAAATCACAAAAAATTGAAATTTTGCGGAATGAGAAATTGAACTTACCAAGAGATGCGCTTGACTGAGTTGAATTTATTGGTGTGCTTGGTTTCTAGAGATCTCAAGTCTTCACCTTCCAAATCAGACTTTCAAGATTAAGCTTCTACAGCTTCCAACTATTTTCTGGTGCAACTGTTAAACTAGGGTTTGACTTTCCTGGAGACTCACTCGCCCAAAAACCTCGATTCCAGGCTCAATAGATGCGCTCTGGGAGGGCGCAATTTTATATGCAAGAAGTTTTTCGAAAAGCAAAAAAATTCTCAAAACCCTAATTTCTTTTAGGGAGAGAGAGAGGGATATTTCACCTTGTGAAAGTTGTCCTATTCAGGCTATCTCTGATACCATGTTAAAATTCAATATGCTAGCTAGATCATCAGCATTTAATTTCAATTTCATAACAAAAGCATATAAACAGGATCACTGAAAGAAACAGTATCACGAGAACAACACGGATTTATCCTGGGAAAACCCTAAAGGGAAAAACCCAACAAAAGCTTCCTCAATATAGATGCCCCAAAAATATAAAAGGTAAAACCAAAGACTGATCCTCCTCCTTCTCCAGCTACTTCTCTCTCTCTCACTAATGCGCTACTCAATTGAGTGTGTGTGTCTCAAATGAGGAGCGCCACACCTCTATTTATATTCTTTCGTTCACTTAATAATTAACTCAGTTATGTAGGCTCGAGTAACCACAACTAGGGTACTAATGACCTGGTTTACAATTTGAGGGGACTTCCGCATGACTCTTATTATTTCTCTCGATTAGAAACATTGGGGTATAAAGAAATACAAATGATACTCCTGGTAGGACCATCGGGGACCACAAAATATATATATATATATATAGAATATTCTTCGAAGTTACAATATTTCAACATAGGAAACACACGTGGGGTCTCAACTACCAAGCTCGATTAAGGGGGATCACATACAAGGAAACTAGGACCGCAAAACAAACAAGGGGGTTGTAAGCAATCAAATGTGGAAGGAAAAAGTCGGGGAAGAAGTAAAACACAGACACAGGGCCTGGAAAGGGTCTCAAACACCTCAAAGGACTAGAAAAACTGTAGGTTTATCATGTCAGTGGAATAAGTGCAATCGGGGTCGCATAAAACATTAGTCACGAATAGGAAGAAAGATCAATAGAAAGACTAAGTTCGCACAAAACATGGGTTTCTTCCCAACCAGTTGCACGAAACTGGGTCAGAGTAGTGACTGGGATTGATCTGGAATCCTCAACAAGTATGATATGTATTTTTGGTCCAGTTCTCATTTATCGGGGCAGAAGGAGCGACCTAGGTCACACTTATCAGGAAAAAAGGTGCGACCTGGGTCACAACTTTCTGTTGGATAGGTGCAATCCGACCGCAACTAATGGTTTTTGAAGGAAAATTTGTCGATTTGGGATCGTGGGGCAAGCACTATGACAATATTGGTTCTAATATGTCACGGGGGTGTCATATCTGTGACAGTTGAAGGTACCCAAGTTGAATAAACCAGTAAAAACACTGAAAAAATAGAGATCCAAAGGGATCGAGCTAGTGGAGTCACCAAAACTGTAGCGGATATTTATCCCCTACTATGTGCAAAAGAACCTACCCTAGATCAGCCAGATCTAAGGGTAGAGTTCATGGTGCAAGGGATTTCTCAACCTCGACTTATAACAAGCAATAACAACAATTTTATATTTTTATCTAACTAATGCAACAAAATAACTAAAATACCTTTAACTTGGGCCACTGCATCCATTTGAGGAAATGGTCCATAAGCTCCCACAATTGGTCTCAGATTATCTCCAACAAGGGGTTGTCACTGGGAAAAGGATCAAGGGTTACACAGAGAGAAATCAATGTGCAACATGGGATAGTGTGGTGAAAAGTGTAGGGAGTGAGGAATCATGGAATGACCAAAATTTTCATGATTTAAGGAATTGACAAAAAGTGCTTTTGGGGAGACCTTCACAATGTATTTATAGGATGATCCGAGATTTTCTTACTCATGGTATTTCATTTTGCATGGTATTTTTGTTGATTTTTCTGAGCAACATCGAGAGCCATTCTCTTAGGAGAATGGGGACACCTGGTTCGGGACCACGGTGTGGAATCAACCCAGTGTTGAGAGATCATTTTGTTGAATGATGATATTTGGTCCTTGACCGTGCTATGGACCCACCTCTGCCCTGGGGGACTCAACCTTATGTTGAGTGACCATTCTGTTGAATGGTAGACATCTGGTTTGGGACCACGATGTGGACCAGTCTAGTACTGGTAGACTCAGCTTAGTTTAGATTAGCCATTCTTTCGAATGGAGGCACCTGGTAAATAACCAGGACTCATCTTAGGGTTGAGAGCCATTCTCTTGGAGAATGGAGGAGCTTGGTGTGTTACCAAGTAGTTGACCTAGTGTCAAATTATGTATCCTATGGCTGAAACACATGGTATGTTACCATGAAGTCACTATAAGCCCTAGACTAGGTCTAGGCATTGTGGCACTCTGACCCTTGATCAATGGGATTTTTGGTCTTATCCAAGGCTTAGCTACACTTGGTTAAGACACCCTAGTACCTGATCTTGGTGTCATACAGAGTGTGAGATAAAAGCATTAGTAATTATATATGTATCTGATGATGTACTTTGAATGGCAATAAAATTCCACGTTGACCATAGGCGATGAGCATAGGGGCACTTAAAGAAGAATGAAACAAAATTCAAAAATACATGAAGACCTTTAGTACCACTAATGTGTAAAAGTGAAAGTGCAAAAAGACCTTTAGCACCACTAAAGGAAAAAGTAAAAATTAGAAAAGAATAAAATATTATTATTTTGAGATTTCTAATTTTGGCCCACTTACAAGTGACTCAAAGGATATAAAAGAAGATCAATCCAATTCATTATTACATACACACTTGCTCTCACAGGTACAACTGTTATTCAGGAGATCTCACAGGCTGACGAAGAAAAGTGTTTATGATTGTGCCCTATCATGGATGATTCTAGCTAGGGCATCATCATCCATTGAATACAAACCATAAGCTAGGGTTTCTACCATTTTTATGTCTCAATATTTTTTTTATCAAACCCTCCTCTTCAACATCAAGCTTCATCTCTCCTTGGGAAGCCTCCTCTCCAACTCCAGGAAGCTCCTACATAGTTTGAGAAACAGAGATTTGGTTTCGGGCAGCCCTCTCCTTCACAGGATGCCCTCTTCTGTTCTCCGCGCAGGCCATAAAAATGACTTGACTCTCTTGACACCGTTGGGCATCCTGTAATAGGCATATCCATGAGGGTTTGCCCCATGGACAACCCTCAGGTAGCCTACAAGAATACCCTTAGAGGGATTATGTGGCCAAACACGCCCTCTGGGAATCATGTAGGTAGACCCATGGAATCCCTGTAGCAGCTCGAGTCTGCAGAGGCCCTAGGGTAGCCCACGAGCCAGCCCGTAAGGCTAGGAGCTAGGGCTGCTAGCTAGTCGGGCAGTAGCAGAGCTTCCATAAGGTATATCAGGTAGGAAAAACAGGTCAATGGGAAGCTAGGCAGGTCAACAGGAAGGAGGGAAAATCAATGGGTAGCTGGGCAGGAAAAATAGACATCCGAGCAGATCGGGCAGGTCAATGGTAACTCGGGAAGACTAATTCGAGCAGCCAACAGGTTTTCAGGCATCCTGAGTTTGTTGAGCAGAAAAGAGATATTAGGGCCTCAAGACTAATTTGGAAAAAGTGCTAACTAGGCATCTTGATGTAATTGGAAAATTTTGATCTTCTGGTTTAACCTTATTGGGGTTTGTGGAACTTTTTGAATAATTTCAGTCATCTCATTTACAAGATGAAATACTAATGCTTTTGGGGTTTTTGTCCTTTAAAGGTTTCCCTAGTGAACAATTATTGTGTTCATTATGTTGATGTGATGAATGTTGTTTACTGCACTTATCATTTGTTTATGCTAGTCTGCAATTTTTTAAAAGTATCATGCTAATGCTAAAACTTAACATGGTATCATAGCTTAGGATGTGAAAACACAATAAAGGGTCACTGATGTTGTTTTCCTAGACCTTGGGATAAGTTTTGCAGACTTAACATTTGACTAAGTGACAAATATGGTCGTCAACATCTTCAAACCGGAAGATAAGCTACAAGGTTCAGCCAACTACAACTCCTGGAAGGCTAGGTTGATAGCTATTCTAGAATAGAATGACTTGGATGACATTGTGTTAAATGCCACCGAAGAGCCAACATCTAATGCTGGAAGACTTTCTTACAAGAGGAATCAAGGTAAGGCTAGAAGGATCATCTATGATTCTATTAAAGAGGCGTTGATTCCCAACATCTCAGCTTTGAAGACTGCTAAAGAATGTTTTGAAACCTTGGCAAATCTATGTCAAAAGAAGGCTCCCATCCAGAAGAGAGTCTTGAAGAAGAGGCTATGAAATTTGAAGCTGAACAAGGATGAAGGGGTTGGTTCTTTCTTCACAAAGATTGCACATGTAAGAGATCAACTCATTGTTATTGGTATTACTGTTGATGATGATGACCTTATGCAAACTGTGGTTGATGGTCTCCCAAGCTCTTGGGAAACCTTCATGACATATGTCAGTGGATGTGAGAATCAAACAACCTTTGAAAGGCTTTGGCATGATTGCATAGAAGAAGAGGGAAGGACTTCAGGCAAGGTAACCAAGGAAGGCAATATTGCATTTGCAGCAAAGCCAAAAAAGTTCAAGAATCCTTTCCCTCGGCAAAATAAGGGAAAGAAACCTCAAGGTAAGTTCTCTGACATGTCAAAAGTGGAATGTTATAATTGCCACAAGTTTGGACATTTTGCCAAGGATTGCAGGCAAGCAAAGAAGAAACCCAAGCGAAGGTTTCAAGCCTCTACTGCAAAAGCAGATGAAGAAGAAGAAGAATAAAACCAAGGCTAACAAAGATGAAGAGCCTAAAAGAGAGTACTACTTGATTTATGGTCTCACTGGTTCTTTCACGGATTGTGCCACTTCTTGGTTGATGGACAGTGGTGCCTCCAAGAAAATGACAGGTAACCGTGGATCTCTCACCAGTTACAGAAAGAAGAATTTCACCACACAGGTGGAACTTGGAGATGACTCCACCTACAAGATTGAACGAGTTGGATCAACTTCACTTCAACTTGACTCAAGTATGGTTCTTCATATTGATATTCTTTATGTTCCTGGTATAAAGAAGAATATTCTATCTGTTGTTGGCTTAGAATACAAAGGCTACAAAGTCCTCTTCATGGAAAAGAAGGTCCTTCTATGGGAAAAATACAAAGATCTAACCCCAGCAGTAAAGATTGGGGTTCGAGAGGGAGGCCTTTACAAGGATTCAAAAGATTCCACTCATGCTTTGGTACATCACACAGTTGACCCTTGTGAACTATGGCATAGAAGGTTTGGACACCTTCACTACTTATCTCTCCCAGGATTGCAGAAGATGGTTACAGGTATGCGAGAAGTATCCCCAAAACATGATGGAATCTGCAAAGAATGTGCTCTAGGAATCAAGAAAGAGATGACGGTACCTTATAACCCTCAACAGAATGTAGTTGCAAAAAGGAAGAATACAACGATCTGTGAAGATGATAAAGCTATGATCACCAATATAGATCTTCATCTATCTTTTTGGGCTAAAGCTACAGGTACCGTTGCGTATATTCAGAATGGAATCCCTCATGCTATCTTGGGGGAAAAGACTCTAGAAGAAGTTTTCACCAAGAAAAAACCTGCAACTGACCACATGAAGATTTTTGGAACTCCTGTGTACGTCCATGTGCCAAAAGAAAGGTATATTTGTTGGGTACAGTGATTTCTCGAAGGCTTATCGAGTCTATATACTGGGACAAAGGAACATTGAGGTCAGTACAGATGTGATCTCCCATGATGAAGCTGTGTTTTGTAAAACACTAGAGCTTCCAATGGAAGATGAAGTTTCTCCACTTGAGTTTCTAGATTCAGAAATTCAGAGGGAGGAAGAGGAATTTGTACCTGAGGACACTGAAAGTCTGCCAGAATAACTACTTGAAGTTCCTCCTTCCAAAAGGAGGCCTGCTTGGTACTAAGAGATGGTGCAAGAAGGAAAGAAGTATAAACCTCCTCCCGAGAATTTTAGAGAAAGCATAAGACCACAAAAGTACTCTGGTCTTATGAGCCAGCTTATCAGTTCAGAACCTTCATCATATGAAGAAGCAACAGGTAAATAGGTATGGGTTGATGCCATGATTGCAGAGTGCAGTTCAATCATGAAGAATGATGTGTGGGAATTTGTTCCCAGACCAACAGGAAAGTCAGTAGTGACTTCTAGATGGATTTACAAAATCAAGCATGCTACAGATGGCAGTGTGGAGAAGTATAAAGCCATATTCGTAGCTCGTGGCTTCACTCAGAAAGAAGACATTGACTATGATGAGACATTTTATCCTATTTCCAGGTATACTACCATTAGGACCATCATTTCACTTGTTGCAATATTCAGATGGAAGTTACATCAGATGGATGTAAAGACTACCTTCCTCAATGGCAAGATTGAGGAAGAAGTATATATTGAACAACCTGAAGGCTTTGTGACTCATGGGAAAAACGACCCATGTATTCAAACTGAAGAAAGTCTTGTATGGACTGAAACAGGCGTGGAGAGTATGGTATGCTAGGATGGATGGATTTCTCCATAGCTTGGGGTTTTCCAAAAGTACAGTTGATTCTAACTTGTACTTTAAGGTTGTTCACAATCATGTCTTGATACTTGTTCTATATGTAGATGACTTGTTTCTTACAGGTGTTGAACAGTTGATAAAACAATGTAAGAGGGATCTTACCTCTGAATTCGAGATGAAAGATCTCAGATTGATGCATTAATTCCTTGGCTTAAAGGTCTGGAAAAATCCGAGCGAGATCTTCGTGACACAAGGAAAGTATGCAATGGATATCTTGCAAAGATTTAGGATGCAGGACTGCAAGTCCATGAGCGTACCAATGACTACCAACTTGACAAAGTTGCGGGACTCGACCACCATTTCATAGAGAGTGGAATCTGCTATGTACAGACAACTTATTAGATCCCCAATGTATCTCGTGCATATGAGACCAGACATATGTTACACAGTGAATGCACTAAGTCAGTTCATGTCCGATCTGAAGCACATACACTTGGTAGCCACCAAACATGTACTCAGATATGTGTGAGGTACTATCACTTATGGGCTCAGGTATACTTCCAACAGTGGAGTATTGATATCTGGATATGCAAATTCATATTGGGTTGGCAGTGTTATTGACCAGAAAAGTGCCTATGGTTATTGCTTCAGTATGGGATCAGCAATGATCTCGTGGTCTAGCAAAAAGCACAGTTCCATAGCTCAGAGTACAACTGAGGCGGGGTATATTGCTACTAGTGATGCCAGCAAGGAAGCAGTTTGGCTCAGAAAACTTGTATCTGATCTGTTCAGGTGAAAGCTTGACTCAACGATCATCCATTGCAATAATCAGAGTTGCATAAAGATTTTGTAGAACCCAATGTTTCATGATAGATCGAAACACATTGAAATGAGGTATCATTTCATCAAAGATCTAGTGAAGAGAGGTGCTTTGAAGTTGCAGTGCATTCGTACGGATGAACAGATCGCAGATATCTTGACCAAGCCTCTGACAGCATCAAAGTTCGTATACTTTCGTGACAAGCTTGGTATGCCAAATAATTCCTCTCTCGTTGAGAGGGAGTGTTGATTTTTCTGAGCAGCATCGGGAGCCATTCTCTTAAGATAATGGGGTCGCCTGGTCCAGTACCACGGTGTCATGAATCAACCCAGTGTAATTTAGTGATCATTCTATTGAATGATGATATCTGGTCCTTGACCATGACATGGAACCAGCTCTTCCCTGGGGGGATTCAACCTTCAGTCGAGTGACCATTATGTTGAATGGTATACATCCGGTTCGGCACCACGATGTGGACCAGTTTAGTACTAGTAAACTCGACTTAGTTTTGAATAGACATTCTTTCAAATGGAGGCACCTGGTCAGTTACCAGGACTCAACTCGTGGTTGAGGGACATTCTCTTGGAGAATGGAGGCGCTTGGTATGTTACCAAGTATTTAACGTAGTGTCAAATTATGCAGCCTATGGCTAAGGCACCTGGTCTGATACCAGGGAGGCACTATAAGCTCTAGACTGGGTCCAGGCATGTGTGGCACTCTGACCCTTGATCAATGGGATTTGTAGTCTTCTCTAAGGCTTAGCTAGCCTTGATTAAGACACCCTGGTACCTGATCTTGGTGTCATATAGAGTGTGAGACAAAAGCATTCATAATTATCTCTGTATTTGATGGTGTACTTTGAATGGAAATAAAATTCCACGTTGACCACAGGTGATGACCACAGGGGCACTTAAAGAATACTAAAGCAAAAGTCAAAAAAACATGAAGACTCTTAGTACCACTAAGGTGTAAAAGTGAAAGTGCAAAAATACCTTTAGCACCACTAAAGGCCAAAGTCAAAATTAGAAAAGAATAAAATATTATTATTTTGAGATTTCTAATTTTGGCCCACTTACAGGTGACTCAAAGGATATAAAAGAAGATCAAGCCAATTCATTATTACACACACACTTTCTCTCACAGGTACAGTTGTTATTCAGAAGATCTCACAGGTTGAAGAAGAAAAGTGTTTATGATTGTGCCCTAGCATGGATGAGTCTAGCTAGGGCATCATCATCCATTGAAATCAAACCCTAAGCTAGGGCTTCTACCATTTTTCTGTCTTAAGGGTTTTGTTGGTACCAGGATCTACCCCATCAAAATTTTTGATCCCGGCAGTGTGCATGGAAAGAAAGACCTTGATTTTTACTGCTAGAAAAGCTATGAGTGTTACCATCAGTCTAGTCAATTCTTCATCATCTTAAACCTTCGTCATGGATTTCTCTGACTTTTTGTTTGTATCTGAAAATGCCAAAGCTCTTTATGCCAGTTTGGCCAATCTTCCTTCACTCCAAATCTTCAAGCTTGTGATGTCTTTAGACCATCCTTAAAATCCCGACCTTTGTTAACCTTGAGTAAATTAGCCAAAGTCTCAACTCTTTAGGACAACTTTGTTGAAATTACTTTTGGTCCTAAATTGCCCATTAATTCAAAAACCAAGTTCTTATATCATGAGCTATGCAGAATAATCAATTCATTTCTTTTCCAAAATAATACTTTTCATTTAAAAATTGAAATTATTAAATAATAATTAAAAAAAAATATTATTTAATGGATTTTGATTTAAAAAATTAAAAATATCATTTTACCCATTCTTCATCATCTTAAACCTTCGTCCTGGATTTCTCTGACTTTTTGTTTGTATTTGAAAATGCCAAAGCTCTTTATGCCAGTTTGGCCAATCTTCCTTCACTCCAAATCTTCAAGCTTGTGATGTCTTTAGACCATCCTTAAAATCCCGACCTTTGTTAACCTTAAGTAAATTAGCCAAAGTCTCAACTCTTTAGGACAACTTTGTTGAAATTACTTTTGGTCCTAAATTGCTCATTAATTCAAAAACCAAGTTTTTATATCACGAGTTATTCAGAATAATCAATTCATTTCTTTTCCAAAATAATACTTTTCATTTAAAAATTGAAATTATTAAATAATAATTAAAAAATATATTTTGATTTAAAAAATTAAAAATATCATTTTACCCATGATTTATTCCCATAAAAGCTTCTTCACTTTTCACCAGTCTTTTTATCTTTCCAATTTCCACATGGACACCAGCCAAATTTATTGCCAAGACATTGATACGGCGTCAAACGTTTTCCCCTTGGTTCGTGTATGGTTCCCATAACGTAAATTTCCCTGGAGGCTATGGTAAATATAAAGTTATATAAATTCATTATCGTTGTGCATGTGGGACGTGTCTGAGATCAAACCAAAGCACTGAGCATCAAGTCCCAAGTGCACAACGTGTCGATAAGAGCATCAAAAGACCACACAGCGTGCCTATAAGAAGCATTGGAAGCTATAAACGTACTGCACTTAAAACACTTTGAGCCAGAATAAAGTTTCGAATGCATTCAATCCAGAACTCAATCTAGTATTGAGCATTCATGTCTATGTTGAGGTGTTGACGAGGCATCCAAATGCCAAACTTTAACGCTTTCAATTGTTAGTAAGTATCCATTGTTTAAAGGCGAGGATTCAGAGTAGCAAATTTCCAGCATATGAATATGTTCATAATCGTCATCTAAAGGAGATTAGGCCCAAGAGAAACCAAAATTTCCGATTACTCAAGTTCACTGTCAGCAAAAATACAGATTCTTCGTTGTCAAAATAGTTAATTTTAGAGTTGTTCGAGTATAACTGTGGGTGTTACTGTTTTGATTATGTGGTTATTTTCTCAATGAAGAAATCAATTTCAAGATTTAAACAATAATTTTAGTGACAGGTCTTCATTCTCATTAACTAATTCCATCATTTGGGGAAGCCAACTCAACTGATAAGGAGGATAAGCATTAGCATTCAGAAGGCTTATTTCATATATTTGTAGGATACAAAGCATTATGTGGCAAAACATCAATGAAAAAGCATCCAAATGCAGAGTATATTGAATGTCTGGCAGTTTCAGGATTTCAAGGGATGTAACCCAGATTTGAATGCAATCATAAAGGATCAATCCCAGATCTTAAGGAGTTACATGGCAAGCTGATAGCAGGGTCAACTGCATTTCTACATTCATTACTGCTTGATTTAGTCTTTCTTGTTGCTTGAACGCAACTGCCTTTATGGATATGGTTTTAGGCTTAGTTCTCATTTCATATGTTGTTTTAATGTAATGAACCGCCCAATTCACATGGAGATTCATATCATTGAGTTTAAATAAGAGGGTCGCCTTTGTAACAACCACGAATTGTCATCTTTATTCCCTGCAATATGATTGGGATTATGATTATTTTACTGAGTACCTCTGGGATTCCCAGGATGAAAGTTATGTTTTCAGTTGATAGTTGAAGTTTTTTGGGTCAAAGATGGCATCGAGTTGCCAGTTAAGAGGCAGAGTTCAATATCTGTTACATATTACTATCTATATAATGAACAAAAAATCAATTGCTCAAGGAGGGGGTTCCAACCAAGGAGGTTGTGAGTTTCTGCAGGAGGGTCGAAGATACAAGCTGCTCATGTTACAGTCTGATAAATTTTATGACTGTTCTTTTCTTAATGAATGAATTTATTATCTATTTGGAGCTGAGTTTAAAGCTATATCTTGTTTTGATATTCTGTGGTTTTGTTTGAACCTTAGTCTGCATTTTTATTTATATGGATGTCTTTTATATAGATGCCTCTGTTGGCAAGTGAATATCATTGCTGATAGATGTTTGATGTTTGAAATGTATTTTTGAACACCTTGTTTTTACATATGGTGCAGTGAATGAACTGTTTGTTTATTTTTTGTATTTATATAATTTGAACCTATCTTCTGTATCCTAAACAACTGAACAATTATTCTTTCTTTAAAATCTTGTCCTTATACATACATCATCTTATGTTTTCAGATCCTTTTACCAGACCGTTCATGATCTTTTATGATTTTTATTTTTTGATCCCTCTTGTTAACCAAAAATCAACAAAAACAATCCTTAAATTATGAGCTGCCTAAACCCTACTACACCACTGATTTTTTTTTTATCCCTCTTGTTATCCAAAAATCAACAAAAAACAATCCTTAAAATATGAGCTGCCTAAACTCTACTACACCGCAGTCTAGCTAGCAGACTTTAGGGCTAACATTTTATTATTATCAAACCCTCCTCTTCAGCAGCGAGCTTCATCTCTCCTCGGGCAGCCTCCTCTCCAACTTCGAGCAGCTCCTACACAAATCGGGCAATAGAGATTTGGTTTCGGGAAGCCCTCTCCTTCACGGGCTACCCTCTTCTATTCTCTGAGCAGGCCAAAAAAGGGCACTGCCTCACTCGACACCCTCGGGAAGCCTGTAATAGGCATACCCGTGAGGGTTTGGCCGACGACCAACCCTTGGGTGGCCTACAGGCATACCCTTAGAGGGTTGTCGTGGCCATAAAGGTGCTTTGGGTAGCTTGTAGGCAGACCCGTGAGGGTCCTATAGCAGATTGGGTCTGCACATGCCCTAGGGAAGCCCACGAGCCAAGCCATAATGCCACGGGATAGGGATTGTAGCCAGCCGAAAAGCAACAGAGCTGCCACAAGGTAGATCGGGTAGGAAAAACAGGTCAACAGGCACTTTGGAAGGTCAACGGGCAGTTCGGCAAGAAAACTAGACAGTTGAGTAGATCAGGTAGGGCAGTGGTAACTCGGGCAGCCAAAAGGTTTTCCGGGAAGCCTGAGTTTGTTGAGAAGAAAAGAGAAATTAGGGCCTTGTTGAGGCCTGAAAATTCGCAGGCGGCAACAGTAAGGGATTCTCCCCAATCAACGTTCCCAACTAGCCCGTTGACTGTTTGGAATAGGGAATCCGTCCGGTTTGCGGTCCGGCTACCGTAGGTCAAGAAACAAAACGAAGGCTTTACCGGTTGCGGCCCGGCCCACTGAGTTTTTGTATTTTGACTTTAAGAAATGAGATGCAAGTGCCTAACTAAATGCAGAGCGATCAAGATGCAGGGAGCGGTCACAATGTGATGCGCAGGTTCTTACCTATTGTCTTATGCTCACAAGCAGCCAAATCAGATATAAAAGCAACAACTAACTATCTTATCTATCCCTAGGGAGCAAGGTTATCATTTTGGGTGAGCAATACATTTTGCACATGAATTATGAAGAATCACAGGTAGCTGATATTTCCTTCAAGACACATGAACACTTCAAGATATTCAAATAACCAGATAGCCGATCATTTTATAACAACATTCATTACTCACAGTGAAATCAATATCCCAGAAACTACTGAAGAACATTCAACAAGAACATAGGTTCATAACATTTAATACTCTTACAGTAAATGAAACACAGCTGAAAACGAAATAGTTCCTCTTCAACATTATTCATTGCGTTGCATTGATACATTCCACTTTTCCCTCTCTCCAACAGGCAAAAATTGCAGTTTCCTTTGCAAAACGAAGTAGTTCCTCTTACAAGCAAACATTTACAAAATTTTCCAGGGGAAAAAGCCCTTTCTTCTTCCCGCTTTCAAATATTTAAACTACAACTACTGAGTGCTTCGTTTTCCTCCCCAAACGCCTGGTCTTTCAGTTTCTTCAACGCTTCATATTCCGATCTTTTGTCAGTATGTGATCACGAAACACTTGGTAACTGATCCATTTCTGGGATCATGCTTTTACAAATCCAGACTTCGTTCTCCATTTGCCTCGTTCCAGTCATACCTTCGCCAAACAGGTTAGTCTTTCTTCTTATCGTGGTGGATCGACCGGTCTCCTTGAAACTGCCTGCAGTCAATTCACGAGCATGGTTTAACAATAAATATTATCAATTAACCACCATCTTACAAGGAAAAGGCCGGGTGCACTACATACGGGCCGGGCAAAAAATCCTATGGGCACCGGTGGGAAAAAATCAAGTCGGCAGTCAGAAGGAAGTGAGCTCGGGGGCCAGGAGGATCTGCCAGCCGCAACGTCGGGTGAGGCTTAAGTCGCAGCCAAGCGAAACGCGGGCGGGATAGGCTATAAATCGGGCGTCGGATGGGTTCTGACTTCGGACGGAGAAAAGATCTTGGAGCCGCAACGGCGGAGGAGGAGGGTTAGAGGATACGCGGAGCAGACGGGAGAACTAAGTCGGACGTAGGAGGACACTCAGATCGGGAGCGGAAGAGATCACCCAGTCGCAACGGCAGAGGAGAAGAGTCTAAGGGCAAGCGATCGAAGGCTAAAATGAATCGGGCGTCGGATGGGTTCTGACTTCGGACGGAGAAAATATCTTGGAGCCGCAACGGCGGAGAGGCTGAGACTTTGCAGCTTCCGATCCGACAGCAAAATGAGGCCCGATTACGGGAAAACTCAAGGATTTGAGCCGCGTTAACAATCAAAATCGTTTTCTTCGCCACGGTTGCCCTGAACAACAAAAATTTACTTCTTCACGGCCAGAGATCCGCACTTAGCTGAAATTGAACATGGCAATGAATAATCCTGCCGGCATCCAATCTTCAAAGTAAAACGAAAGAAAATATGCCCGATAGGCTCAAGCATTTTAACGACCCAACCAGGCAAAATGGTGAGGAGGGGCCCAGAATTTAAACAAGAATAAATTTGGGGAGGACAGTTGCGGCAGCAATAGGCCTCAAGCCCTAATTTGGAAAAATCCCTAATTGGGCATCTTGATGTAATTGGAAAAATTTGATCTTCTGGTTTAACCTTATTGGGATTTGTGAAACTTTTTGAAGAATTTCAGTCATCTCATTTACAAGATGAATTACTAATGCTTTTGGGGTTTTTGTCCTTTAAAGGTTTCCCAATGAAAAAATCGTGTGTCCATTGTGTTGATGTGATGATTGTTGTTTACTGCACTTATCATTTGTTTATTCTAGTCTGCATTTTTTTAAAGTATCATGCTAATTCTAAAACTTAACAATTTGTCCATGGTTTTTGACCTATTCTCATTTTAGGGTTTTTTTTGTCCTTTTCGGAGAGAGTGGTGTTATGCTGCAATAAATTCTCATCTTCTCTGTATTTATGGGGGAAGGAACATTGTTTTGGATCAGTTTTGGTGGAATTTAGTTGTGAAGGTAAAAATGGAGTAAATAATGGTGGGATTATGATGTATAATTATGGTTTGGACCATATAGAGCTATGTGGAAATTTTGTGTGTTAACAACTCGATTCACCCCGTCACATATACACTCAGTTCTTGATATTACGCTGCATCAAATTGCAAATCCAACAGAATTCAAACATAAAGAGTCTTATTCACATAATCAATACACAAGTAGAAGGAATTCAAAGACACAATATAACGCATAATTTCTCATTATATCAAGTTCAATTTACATTACATGGCCACTATGGACCTAGCTACCCTTTCGGCCTGATTTTACATTGTGCCTGGCCTATCTTGAAACACACGGGATTATACTTAAATAAAAAAAATACATTTTGGATCAGATCACTGCAAGGATCCGATCAAAGTCTTAACTAAAATCGCTAGCATCGCTCAAATACAACAACCCTATCACAACAACCACATGAAAATCAAGCAAATCGCATCATCTTGGCCACATCCTCTCCTTCTAGAAGGTAAAAATGTGTTTGGTCTGGTATAGGGTCGATGCTCCTGCATCAAAAATTCACATTTATGCAATAATTGCATGCTAATTTTTGTGGAGTTACAAATGTGTTAATGTAAAAGTTTGATCATATATCATAGTTGAAGGATATAGTTGACAAGAGAGGTTACAAGATATAAACATATCCTTTGAAATCTATTTCGATTTCAAATCCACATGGTGTAATACATAGCATTTGTTTATTACGTCGCAAAGGAAAATGAAAAGGGTATATATATCACTTAGTCCCAATGGGGACGGTGTACCAGTCAGTCCAGAAGTATGTAACTCAACAGACCTATGTTCGATTCTAGTGGAAGTATGTAACTCAGTAGATCTATGTTTGATTCTGGAAAGGCCTTAACACAAAAAGTAAGTTCAAGGCCAATCACTTTCACGTGTGAATATATATATATATATATATATATATATATATATATATGAAAAGGGTTAACGTTTCACTACATTTTGGAACCAATTAATTGGGCACAAAAATAGACAGAATTGATTTGAATTTTCTAATTGATGGCTTGTTTTAACTCTCGAGTTTTCTTTGAATAATAATCATGTCTGATATTAAATGAGTGTACTCGGCATGCGGTACCCTGCTCATTTCAAAATCGACGAATGGTTTCCTTATCGATTGACTAGAAAGTGAGATATGATGTGGCTAGAGTTGGTAATATGCACAATGTGAAATATTTATTGCTTTGGGGGGAATGTATGAGAACTCTATGTGACTCGACATCTTTGTGGCTAGAGTTGGTAATATGCACAATGTGAAATATTTATTGCTTTGGGGGGAATGTATGAGAACTCTATGTGACTCGACATCTTTGTACAAATTAATTCTACAGATATATGAATACTTCTCATATGGTATACTTGCATAAAAATATCTAGGTCGACAATATGTTTGAAACCTGGCAGAGTTGCTACCCTATCTACAGTTGCAGGAGTATTTCCCATATGATAATACTATGTGAAAGAATTATGATTGGTGATTTGTTTATATATCAATTTGTTTAGCTTCTCTGTTGGGCTTGAAATATTGATTTTCACTTGAAAAGATTATGGCTCCGATCAATATTGATTGTGACTCTGCATTTGGATAGGAAAAGTGTCGAATGCATATGATATTGCTCCCAAAATAATCGGGCATGAATTATGTCTGTAAAAAGATAAATCATGCATGTTATATTTTCAATATGCATTTTGAATTAAGGCTTGATTATATCATGAGGTGAAAATTAAAGTTAAACACCCAAGCATATTGAGTCCATTTGTTGAGTTAGTCAAACTAATCATCAATCTTAAAGTTTGGAATATTGTATGCATTTAAATAATTCACTAGTTCAAAGTTGGCTTTAGAATAATAAATGTATTGAGTTGAAAGTCATGGATTTTAAATTTGTTTGGATGAGTTTGATGGAGATTACTTGCCAATAGACATATATTTTACAAGCCATGTACACCCTTTAGAGTGTTTAAGTACCCCCTAAGTTGTTTTTATGTTTCCCCAGTTGTTTCTTTGGTTCCTCAAGCACCACAACCTTTCCCTATCACCCTAGAATGTGTTCTTGGTGGGTTGAAGAAGTTGCAAGAATCCAAATGACCATTTCAGTGGTCATTTGTGCTTTGTTGAGGTCATGATACCCTAGGAGAAGTCTAGGCACCCCCACACCTTGATGGTCATGACTATGAAGCTTGTGGTAACTTGGCTGACCTAACAAAATACCCTAAAACCCTTACCCTTGGTCCCTCAGCCTACATTCTACCCTATGTTGTTTTCCTTTCCCATAAAACACTAATTTTCCCTCTTAACCCATGCCTTTTACACAAATCCCTTATTTGATTACCCCTTGATGAGGACACCATTACCTTTGGTGGCTAAGAGAAAACACCTATACACTTGTTAAACTTAAAAACAAAGTGTATAACAAGTAAAAGAATTAAAATATTAATTAATGCCTAAATGATTGAATGTTTTAATAATTAATAAAATATTAATTAACACTTGTGAAATTGACTATCATTACTACTCCAACGTTGAACCCTTGAAGTGGAGATATGATAAAACAATTAAATATAATAATGTATTTAAAGTCTTCTATCCTCCAACGTTGAACCCACTAAATATTAAAAAGAATTTAACACTTACCACACTAGACCTCCCTTTAAAGGTCAACCCCATTAAATAATGAATTAAAACCATGTTTTTAATTAATAAAATGAAAAGTATCTTCCTCATAAGGTTGGCCACTAAATACTCTTCCTTAACGTGTATTAATACACTTACCTTTGCCTACTTAACACATCAACAAATGGACTGTTTTTTATTGTGATTTTCATTGGTTTAACAGCAGCAGAGGTAGCAGACTCAAAATTTACAGAGACATTTTGGAGCAGACAAACACAATTCTGAATTTATAGAACTTTTTTGGGTTATGGACTGATATTTTCATGGGTTTATCTAGAATCAAGTTTCCACAAAGTTCAAATTGTTTTTTGGAGAGAAGGATTCGTGTTTTAGGAGATAAAAAGAGTAAAACAATCCTCTTTTTCACATAGCCTGAGTTCTGAAAAGCAACAGTATAAGGTTGAAGTTTGATGCAATACTAATGCAATTTAAGTCTAGACAGTGGTTTGAATATTTTTATTGCTGCCCTCCTTGCCATTAGAGCGAAGCCTGATACAGTGAGTTTCTTGAGTCAAACAGACCCAAGTCTTCTACAAGTGTACAAATAGTCCTGAAGTTTATGAAGCCATTTCAGCAGTGATTAAATTCTAAGGTTGGGTTGGGATATTCTACAAGATATGTAGGAACTATAATGTGTGAAGTGATGGACTATACAGTATGTACAAGTAATGTGAACAGTATGTCATATGTGTACAAGTATATGTACTAATGTGTGAACAAAAATATATGAAAATACTGTTAAATATACATGTGTGGAAGTGAATAAGTGGTATGGAAGTGAATAAGTGTACAAATGTCTGAATATACGGTGATATTCAAGTGCAATGTGGTATATTGATGTGTGATATATATTATGATGCACTCCTTGACAAATGTTATGATATAATTCTATGGTGTTCCCTTATACCTTGTGATGTAGATGGATGTTATGGTGTGATGACACTCTTATATGCACTATGATGTGTACTTGATACATACACACTACATGTTGATGATGATGGTGCATACTTGATGATGATAGTTCATACTTGATGACGATGATGCACACCTATGATGATGCAAGCCTTGAAGGCTAAGAAAAATTATTTGTTCAGTGATTAGGTTTGACGAGTAGTGTATGGCAGTGATATATATACAGTGATGATTTGGCATTGATCAGAGAGTAGAGGTTATCAGCAACAGAAACTAAAGGTTTGGTATGTGACAGGTCCATAGGTTCGAAAATCTCTTTCTTATCTGGGTGGAAATACGGGGCAAGGAAAGGAGGTTGTAGCCTCCTTCTGGTTGTAGTCAAAGATCTAGGGAGTTGAAGCTTCCTTCAGGTTGTATCCTGTAATTCAGGAGGTTGTAGCCTTCTTCCAGTTGTAGCTGGAAAATTGAAGTCTTTGTAATAAGGGGGGTGTTGTCTCCTTTCAGTTATTTCTAGAAAACTATTTTAAAAGGCTTATGTGGTTTTACCCCCAGGACTTGGGTTTCCACGTCAAAAATTATTATGTACTGTGAAACTTGTTATTTGCATACACATTTATGATATGCTATGATTGGTGATCAACAACTTGCTTTTCATTAAAAAAATTATGTTGGGTAAATATTGGTTCACCCCCCTCTTAGTATTTCAACAGACACAATATACCTTGAATAATCATCGACAACATTATCTGCTCCCTCTTTATTGACAAACATGGCGAAATTTTATTGTTGATAATAAAAATAGGCCACACCGTGTAAACGGATTTCATCTCTACAAATGGATTGACACCATCTTCTGCCAAAAGAATCCTAAGATTACAAGGTTCTTCTTTAAAGTGAGGCCATTTTTCCTCCATATCTCTAAATGTAGAACCATCTGCAGGCATTCGAATAATGTCATCTCGAATTATGTTCCTTGCATGGTAATCCATAAATTGCGCTATGTTTTTGCATCTGAACAATCGTTGCAAATGTGGAATAATAAGAATATAACGAAGAACCTTATGATGCACCTTTTTTATTACTCGATCTGTTTGATATCTACTAATATGACATTTCAGACATTCTGTTGCAAAGTCATGTTGATTATTGTTAGAATAATCCGTCGGGATTATTGTAAATAGATAGGAATATGAATAGATAGGAATATGAATAGATAGGAAGGTGAAAAGGCTGTTTTAACCGCCACATCCAATGTATAAATAATAGCTTTTGGCAAAGTAATAAACAATCAATCGGGAGTTATAATCAATCGGGAGTTATAATATATAACATGGTCATCGGGACATGCATGAATTGCTTCATAATGCATTCCAATTTCTTTCGTGATGGCAGATAAATCTCGATATGTGCGAGGTAAAATATTTAACGGTGATAACAAAAATTCAACTATCATGCTACAACGAATTAAAATAAAAATCTAGTTAATATAATATATAAATAGTATTAATGAAACACATTCCATTCGTATTAATTTGACTTATGAATTAATAATAAAATTATTATAGGAACAAAGATAACCTTTATCACAACCATATATATGTGATGGATTATTTTACATACCTTAACATCTGTGTGGCTGATATGTTTGAAATACCATTCATAATCTTCAAGTTCATTATCAACAATATAGTAGAGAGAAGATTTGTGTTGGAGCCTTCATAAAGTGGTTCGTACGCCTTCTCAAGAAGAGGTAAATCATAAACATCATCAAAGTCATCAATATTTTCATGATCATCATCATCGTCATCCATTCTAACCTTAAATGAATTATGGATCATTGTATTTGTACCATCATCTTCAACTATGTTACCAGCATGATCATCTTCTTCAACAAGATTATTAACTTGTTCTCCATTATTCATAGCTCCACGTTCCTCTGGTACTTGTTTTGAAATCACTTCCTCTGGACGATATTTCGTAGGATTTCTTTCCTTTATAATTACATGAAAGCATCAATAGATATAAGTTAATATAAGAAATATTAAAATAATACATACATTTACCAAAGCAATCAATATAAAAAACATGTATAATGCAAAACTTACAAATGGATGATATTCATTTCCCCCCTCAGGGTGTCCATGTTCCCTACAATGTTTTATTGTTGTTGTGATCAATATTTTTCTCTTCTTAAAGATCCTGCATTGACTACATGGACAATAACATTTCCCATCACCCTTTCTTTTCAGTCCATCCCACAATCTAGCAAGCAATAGTCGATTTTGTTCGTCTGGATCAGGAATATTTATATTTGACATTTTCTCACAAAGATCTTGAATAAAAACTATCGATGATCTTAAAAAATCAAGCTTCGCACATCACTATTTTTGCAAACCTTCCATCAAAGAATTAAATAATTTCCACAAACCGTCCATCGAAAAATAAAATAATTTCTACAAACCTTTTGTCAAAGAATAAAATAATTTCTGCAAACCGTCCATCAAAGAATAAAATAAATTCTGCAAACCGTCCGTCGAAGAATAAAATAATTTCCGCAAACCGTCGCTTCTATAGAAAACATGTCAGAATGTTTGTGTAATATATAAATTTTCAAATTCAGCTGTCATCAGATATCCAACGACATGAAGCCTAGTTACTGTTGTAAAAAAAAGGTATACATCAAAACTCCGACAATATGGACATCGGAAATCCGACAATAGTGTCGTAGAAAATCCAACAATAGGGACGTCGGTTCAAAAAAATTTAATCAAATTTCGTAATTTGAAAGTGAAATCTGACGACACAATATTTTTCGTCAGATGTCATCCGATTTTCTTGTCGGAATTTGGGTTCAAATATTGGTGTGTGTGCTTCTACTTTTACTAGTGATTGGGGCTAAGCACAAATCTTAAATGATTTTGTGAAAATCAATACCTACCCACTCACAATTTCTTATTCCAAGGATTCCAATTTTGGTGGAATTTAGTTGTGAAGGTTAAAAATGGAGTAAATAATGGTGGGATTATGATGTATAATTATGATTTGGACCATATAGAGCTATGTGGAATTTTTTTTGTGTTAACAACTAAAAATAAAACAATAAACAATAAAATATAATGAAAAATCAAAGGAACTTTGATTGTAACATTGCCACTAAAATACAAAGGCAGAGGAAGACCATTGTAGATGGGGAGTTGAGATGACAAGTATGCCTAGTCTTTCAACAACTAACAAATCCAATGCTACCTATAAACCCAAACACAACAAATGAGAAGGTATCTTTACATAGAAGAGAATGAATGTTGAATAAAATCCCTATGATGTGATTGCAAATGTTGTAGATAGTCAAATTCCATCACAATTCTAGAATAATTGAGAACTAAAGAATGGGTTTTTCCATTTGATGTTTAATTTTTCCTTCAAATTTTCTATAGGGTAATATATTGTGTATATTTTGTGGTTGAGATATTCATTTGCTTGCATTGTTTGTTGTAATCATGTGTGAAACTTCCCCCCATAGTCATTGGTTGAGTTGTTGAGACACCATCCACATTGCCATTGCAATTCTTTCACATCGTCTTTAATTAATTACAATGATCCTATGCCTATTTGCTTCTTCAATTCCCCACAACACTATAATGAAATACTTTATTTGTCAGTTGGTATCAATGACATGATAGTGTGCTTAATTCATTGGCTTAGACCTTATACTTATGCTTTGTGTAATGCATTTGTTATACCCCACACTAACATTACATCCTATATAGAAAGTGTATAGAATACCACCTTTAGCCATCACTTTGTCTATTCAAGCCAAAAACATCAATATGTATCTCAACCATATTCACAAGTTGTGCACATCGTTATTTCCTACAACCATCTAATCAAGTAAACATATAAAGATATGGTGTCTTGGTTATAAGATAATCAATATTACCAATGCTCATGTCTTGAATGTATATTGAAAGGCAAATCTCTTATTATCATGTCTTGGGTTGAACAATTTTAATATATGGAGAGTGTATTTCCACTGGTATAACACAAGTAAAGTGTGTTATTCAACTGGATTAACTGACTTAGAGTGCACTTATATCCATTGAGCTTGGAATTATATAACAAGAAAGTAAACCAGGTCTTGAAACTGAATACGAACAAAGCTACTCATTCATGTTAATGAAGTCACCACTAGAATATTGATCTCAATGCAACAAGGAATTGCAAATACATTACACTTTTTCATAGAGTAGGATTTGTGTTGGTGAGATAGATGAGCCATAGGTCTATCATATACATATCATATTGGTATTATATCCCATGTTTAAAAAGACTCGGTGCAAAACATGTATGGTAGATATCCATAGTGGATATCAAGAAAGTGGGAAGGAATTCCTACAATGTCTAGAGAGGAGGAGAAAATAAAAAATGGCAAGGGATTTTGATGAAGAACATGACAAGGAAGATTCAAAAGATAGGCTCACTCATCTATAGCATACTTATTGTTGCATTGATTGAGATGACAACACAATTGCTGGTAATAAATTGCAAATAACGACACTTAGTAGAGATTGAGCATCAAGAACAAAATGTTGATCTAGAAGATCCCAAAGTAAATCAGCCTTGTGAATTGGGTAATAATATCCCTCTTCCTTCATCTTCTTATATTCCATTAAAGGTTGAAGCTAAACTTGAAATACCAACTTAAGATGGTCAAGTTATCTTGAAACGTTGAATAGTTGGTTGAAATATATAGAGGGTTTTTTTGCCCTTATTTAATGAAAGAATCGTAGAAAAAATAGTTTGCTCATTGAAATGTCAAACATGATTTTTATGCTAGGAGAGATATGTAGATGTATTAAGGCCATAAAAAAAAACTCAAGTTAGAAAATGGGAGGATTTCAACGAATTGTTGAAATCATAGTGTTATACCATAGGGTATGAAGAGGAACAAATCATGAAATCCCAATAACAAAATCAATAACAACAATAAAGTGTATGATCTATAAATAGTTGCTTATAGAATGTATGTTTCTCCAACACATATACTTGATAAAAATTATAATAAAGATACTTCACTTAATGAAAGTGCTTTGAGGTTGAGAAACAAGGTTACATGTCAACTACCTAGTAGTGTGTGCTTGAGTTCTCTATCATTCTCAGGAAGCTAACACTTTTTGGTATTAGCACCATGTTATGCTCACTCACTCTAACTATCACATCAAAATCATTTTCGAATTTATGTACCTTTCAAGAATAGAAACCATGCTAAATAATTACAACTGCTCACAAACCATAGCTGTAGATCTCCTAGGTTAGCAAGGATGTGCGAGTCGGATTGTGTGACTATTGTATTAACCTAATTTCAATGAAAAAAATTATGAGTGAGTACCAATGTAACTTGATTGTTGCAGCCCTCAAAAACCATCTATTAGGGCATTTAGAAATCCAAGAATATATCCACAACTCACAACAAGTATTAGAACTCAATGTTGAAGAATCACATAGCAAAAAGTAGTAAACCTCAACATCGAAGAATCACACAATAGAATCATCACACATTAACAACAAATTTTACCTTGGAAACCCAATTGGGAAAACTAGCCTTCATGTTCTTTAGCCAAGCTCTTTATTATTCTATAATTAGTTCTAGGATCTTTGGTTCATCCTCAATCTTCACAAGGAAATATGGGCATCATATCCTTAACTCTCATCCAAAGAACCCATTTCTCATTATGGATAATGGGTAAATAGGAGGATGCTCAACTGAGGGTAGATGGAAGGTCGGGAATCCCCAAATTTTCCACTTCCACATGCTTTTTGAGCTCCTCTCTTGTATTTTCCTCCATTTATTACATTTGAGATTATTTATCTAATGCATAATATTACACATGCATTCACATGATCTCCATCGAAGAGTGAATGAAATAAATTTTTCATTCTTACATTATCATTAACTAATATAGTGTTTTCTTGGTGCATGTGACTCCTCTAGTAGTCACATGGGGCCCTTCATCCCACCACTATGTCTTTCACCTTATCCTTTATCATGAGCATGACCCTTTTCCAATATTTAGCGAAGATAGAGATAAATCCATTGTTCTTTGCATCCAAATTTAAATCACACCTCCCCATTGGGAGGCTTTAGGTCTGCAAAAGATTCCAAGGAGAGATGAGGGCTCTTGCTTTCAATTTGGTTCCTCTCATATCATTTTTCCTTACTTGGAGTTTGTTCCTTGAGGCCAGTTTTCCATAGTTCTTGCTGTCCTCTATGGGTCACCTGCTCCTTATGCTATAACACTATGTCCTCTTTCAACTTTACCAATGAATGTGGAGCAAGGGCTGTAACAGTGGGGAGAAAATGTTCATCCACATCTTCATAAAACTTGGATGGCTCAAAAAAATTTAGGTACTCCATGTTCATGAATGAAACTGTATGCATTTATAGATGGAGTCTCGATCTGAAAGCATTCATGTTCACTTGTTCAATGATGTCATTTGGTATGTACCTGAGACAATTGAGATTCTTTGTTGGTTGTTTCAACCTTTCCTTGTGTAGGTGAAGCTATACCTTATCTCCCACATGGAACTTGTAGTCTTCTCATTGTTGGTCATGCTTGTCTTTTTAACATTGTTGGATTCTCTCAAGCTTCTCATGGACCTTTATATGTATCTCCTTGATATTGTCTATGAACACACCTACTCTCTTCTCATCTCTGCGTTAATTTTCCTCATCCTTCGGTTGTCCATATGTCACATCAAACGATGAATGGGATAGATATCTAAAACATGTTTTGAAAGGAGACTTGTTGGTGCAGGAATGCAATGTTTGGTTGTGTGAATGTTGAATGTACACCAACTATTCATCCCATGTCTTTGGATGATTGCTATTATATCCTCTTAGTAGTTTTACCAATGTCTAGTTGACAACCTTTGTTTGTATATTGATCCATGGATGTAATGTCGTGGAATACTTTAGTTTGGTATCCATCCTCTCCCAAAGTGTTGACCAAAAATCACCCAAGAATCTGCTATCCTAGTCAAAGATAATGGAGCTAGGAAATCCAAAATTCACCCAGACATGACCGAAAATAGATCAACTTCCTCTCATCCAAATATAGTCTTCTTGCGTCGTATTAATACACACATCTTGCTGAAGTGATCAACCACCAAAAACATATAGTCATGTCCTCTAGGAGACATGGGAAATCCTCCAATGAAGTCCATGGAGATACTCTCCCAAGGCATGATTGGTACTGGTCGTGGCATTTACAGTCCAAGCTTATGATTGCTTGGCTTGCTAGTGATACACAAGGCATAACCCTTAATAAACTTTGCCACCTTCTCTTGTATGTTTGGGTAGTACATGTTCCTCTACAAATTTTCCATTGTCTTCACTACTCCAAAATTTCTAGCGATCTTGGAAGTGTGAGATTCCCCCATTAGCATAATCCTTCTCCCCTCAGCACAACTTGCCCAACTTGTATAATAGTCCTTCTTGGAGGTGGAATTCATTTCCTTCGGTGGTTGTGAATTATTTCTTCCTTATATCCTTGTAGACATCTCCAAAATATACATCTTCTTCGTATTCCTCTTTGAGAAGGTTAGGTGTGAATGGATGAAGCTCCATGATAACACCTACTACTGCAATATTTTTCAATGATGGTTGTGAGAGCATGTCAACTAGTTTATTTGTGTCTCCTTTTTCATACTTGATAAGTAGGTGGAATTGTTGCTAGAATCCGAACCATTTGTAATCACTTACGTGTTGCATCTTGCTCTGAATTTGTAGGTACTGTAGGGATTGGTGATCGATGTGGATGATGGTCTCTTTCTGAAGGAGATAGTGTTTCCATTTCTTTATTGCTTACACAATGGTGATTTTTCTTTAAATTTTCGATGACGTAATCAAGTATTGCTCCATGGAACAACTCTGAACGGTAGCATACTGGTCTTCCTTCTTGCATTATCATTGCTCCTAATTCATATCCACTAGAATCAACCTCCAACTCAAACAATCACTGCAAGCTAGGCATGACCAATACAGGGATATCACTTATCCTTCTCATTCAATAACCTTAAGTAAACCTGAGTCTTGAAACAAAATACCAACAAATATTTTTCCAATGAAATGTACATCACAAGAAACCCTCTTAAGCACTTTCCCTCACTTCAAGGATGGTACCCGAGGAAAACCATTTGGTTGCGACTTTGGAAATGTAACATGATGGGGACATAATGGTAGCCATCCTGAGGACTTGACCACATGAGCTCCTACTTGGAATTAGCCACACTCAACCATTCAAGCTAACCCATTGTTATAAATACCAGCAAACCTATTCATTCATGTTATAAATTCACCTCTAAAAGAGTGATCTCATCTTGAAAGTGAATTCCACAAACATTAATAGACTTTAATTCTAGAGTAAAGGATTTGTGTTGGTAAGATACATAGTCTATGGGCTAACCTTTTATAGATCATTGAGCCAAAAACATTCTTGGAGAATTGATTTGTCATCCTTATATAAAGTCATGAATGGTGATGGCGTCCATGGTGTTAATTTCTCCTTCTTTGAATAGTCTTCACTCTAGAAGATAATAATATGTAAAGGGGCATTTTTGCATGGCTTAATTATGAAGTCATCAACAAATGTTTTGGGAGTAAATATTTTCCTTAAGTCTGTGAATAATGTGTTTGAAACTTTTATTCTATATGTGCATTTGGAGGATGTAAATTTTACATAGTTGTTAAACATTTTGACAAATGCATAAAATTGTATGTTTAGAGTACACCATAACTAGTTGTTAATAGTAAATAGGATAATTCTATTCAAGTTAAAGTCATGATAATTTCAAAAACCATATTGATGTGATTTATTTTGGAGTTGTTAAATAGAGCAAATTTCATTCACACGTGCATGCTTGGTAGTGTTGCAATGAGTTACTTGTGGATATTTTTCCCCTCTTATACGTTATTGTTTCAAAATTAATCCAAGAGTGTTACATATATGCCGTCAATGAAGGAAACAAAATGATTCATAAATGAGAGAATTATAGCATACTTGCTTCATGAACACATAATCTATGTGGAAATGAAATTTGTTCTCTTAACCCTGACCTAAGATTGATTACATGTCTCATCCTATCTTCAGTGATCATGCACACAAGAAACCAACTGTATGGTTGCAGATTCATTTGGTACACAACAATTATGGTGTCTTTAAATTTTTTGTTGGACACAATGGGCATTCATAACAATACCTCTTCTTGAATCATAAACTCACCATTGATTATATACTACAAATTTTTGAAAGACATACTAATTTTTTATTACTATGATATCTAATTAGTAAATGAGAGAATTATAGCACACTTGCTTCACGAACAAGGAATCTATGTGGAAATCAAAATTGTTCTCTTAACCCTGACCTAGGATTGATTACATGTCACGTCCTATCTCTAGTGATCTTGCACACAAGCAACCAACTGTATGGTTTCTTATTAATTCGGTAAACAACAATTATGGTGTCTTTGAAGTTTGTGTTAGACATAATGGACATTCAAAACAATACATTCTCTTGAATCATAAACTCACCACTGATTATAGCCTACAATTTTTTGAAAGACATACAAAATTTGTATTGCTATGATATCTTATTAGTAGGTGGGACCCCTAGAAAGAGAAGAGAAATAGGTTTGTTTTCAAATTTTCATGAGCAAAAGAATATGAATGCTACTAAACTACCAATAAATGAGTACAATGGAATAAATTTATGAATGCTACTAATCTACCAAGAAATTAGTACAATGGAATACACTCATGTTCAAGAGTAACTATATCGTGTTTGATAGTATGATTACAAGGTATATTTTATTTGGTTACACAGGTTGCTATCAAGCTTATGATATATTCATTGCACAGTCAAGGTATGAAGTGCAATTTTTTTTTGTTTAATCCAGGCTAAAAATTGACGAAGACGGATCCAGGGATCCATTAGATTCCTGGACCTGTGGGTTATGGCCCACATATGGATTGATAACTTCGTCCACATAAGCAATGAAAACCTCCCTCTATATTCAACACTCCACATCAACCTTTTTGGTTCAATCTCCAAGTTAATCCTCATGCAACTCGTTGAAGTGAAATCCTTCACACTTCTACAACGAACAAGTATCTGATTTGCTTGGCTCAGGAACACACAAGAAACATCCCCCCTCGATATTGACTTCATGTTAGATCAGCATCAATCCTTTCAGTGATCGATGATCGCTCAATAGATCTGCAATACTATAATTCTAACATACATTCAGTTGCGCGTTCACCCTATCACATATACACTCGGTTCTTGATCTTACGCCGCATCGAATTGCAAATCCAACAGAATTCATACCTAAAGACTCTTATTCTCATATCAATACACAAGTAGACAGAATTCAAAGACACAAAATAATGCATAGTTTCTCATTATATCAAGTTCAATTTACATTACACGGCCACTATGGGCCTGGATGCCCTCTCGGCCTAATTTTACATTGTGCCTGGCATATCTTGAAACACACAAGTTTATACTTAAATAAAAAAATACATTTTGGATCGGATCACTAAAAGGATCCGAGTGAATTCTTAACTAAAATCGCTAACATCGCTCAAATACAACAACCACACGAAAATCAAGCAAATCGCATCACCTTGGCCACGTCCTCGCCTTCTGGAAGGTAAAAATGTGTTTGATCTGGGATAGGGTTGATGCTCCTACATCAGAATCCCACAATACAAAACTGTATAACCTCCTGGTCATATGTCTTATGTTGATGCTTCCATATTCAACCCGGTAGTCTTCCTTCCTTGTGCATCATTGAGTGTCTCCTCAATGCTGAACAGTGAGCTGCAACCAAGCCTCTGCAATAACAAGTCTTTTTCACCTTGCTACAAAAAACCCCGCCAAACTCCTCTCCTGGACTTGGCCTCTTGGTATTATTTTGGTTCTACCCACTTAGAACCCTTTGAGCTTCTTTGCTCTTGTAGGCTTCTGCACCTAACCCACCTTCTCCAACACGCAGGAATCTTCTCTCTCTGATACCAATTGATGAAGACAGATCCAGGGATCCATTAGATTACTGGACCTGTGGGTTATGGCAGACATATGGACTGATGACTTCGTCCATGGAAGCAACGAACACATCCCTCTATCTTCAATACTCCACATCAAGCTTTATGGTCCAATATCCAAGTTAATCCTCATGCAACTCGTTGATGTAAAATCCTTCACACTTCTACCACGAACAAGTCTTTGATTTGCTTGGCTCGTGAAGACACAGGAAACATTCCCCTCGATATCAATTTAATGTTGTATCACCATCGATCCTTTCAGTAATCAATGATCACTCAATAGATCTGCAATACTGTCATTCTAGCATACATTCCGCTGCACAATCACCCCGTCACATATACACTCGGTTCTTGATCTTACGCCACATCGAATTGCGAATCCAACAGAATTCAAACATAAAGAGTCTTATTCGCATAATCAATACACAAGTAGAAGGAATTCAAAGACACAATATAATGCATAATTTCTCATTATATTGAGTTGAATTTACATTACATGGCCCCTATGGACCTGGCTGCCCTCTCGGCCTGATTTTAAATTGTGCCTGGCCTATCTTGAAACACACAGGCTTATACTTCAATAACAAAATACATTTTGGATCAAATCACTGTAAGGATCCGATCAAAGTCTTAACTAAAATCGCTAGCATTCCTCAAATACAACAACCCTATCACAACAACCACGCAAAAACCAAGCAAATCGCATCATCTTGGACACGTCCTCACCTTCTAGAAGGTAAAAATGTGTTTGATCTAGTATAGGGTCGATGATCCTGCATCAAAAATTCACATTTATGCAATAATTGCATGCTAATTTTTGTGGAGTTACAAATGTGTTAATATAAAAGTTTGATCATATATCATAGTTGAAGGATATAGTTGACAAGCGAGGTTACAATATATAAACATATCCTTTGAAATCTATTTCAATTTCAAATCTACATGGTGTAATACATAGCATGTGTTTATTATGTCGCAAAGGAAAATGAAAAGGTATATATCTCACCTAGTCCCGATGGGGACGATGTACCGGTTAGTCCAGAAGTATGTAACTCAACAGACCTATGTTTGATTCTGGTGGAAGTATGTAACTCAGCAGATCTATGTTTGATTCTAGCAAGGCCTTAACACAAAAAGTAAGTTCAAGGCCAAGCACTTTCACGTGTGAATATATATATATATATATATATATATATATGAAAAGGGTTAACTTTTCACTACATTTTGGCACCAATTAATTGGGCACAAAAATAGACATATTTGATTTGATTTTTCTAATTGATGACTTGTTTAAACTCTCGAGTTTTCTTTGAATAATAGTCATGTCTGATATTAAATGAGTGTACTCAGCATGCGGTACCCTGCTCATTTCAAAATCGACGAATAGTTTCCATATCGATTGACTAGAAAGTGAGATATGATGTGGCTAGAGTTGGTACTATGCACAATGTGAAATAGTTATTGGTTTGGGGGGAATGTATGAGAACTCTATGTGACTAGACAACTTTGTACAAATTAATTTTACAGATATATCAATACTTCTCATATGGTATACTTTCATAAAAATATCTAGGTTGACAATATGTTTGAAACCTGGTAGAGTTGCTACCCTATCTACAGTTGCATGAGTATTTCCCATATGATAATCTTATGTCAAAAAATTATGGTTGATGATTTGTTTAGATCTCAATTTGTTTAGTTTCTTTGTTAGGCTTGAAATATTGATTTTCACGTGAAGAGATTATGGCTCCGATCAATATTGATTGTGACTCTGCATTTGGATAGGAAAAGTGTTGCATGCATATGATATTGCTCCCAAAATAATCAGGCATGAATTACGTCTGTAAAAAGAGAAATCATGCATTTTATATTTTCAATATGCATTTTGAATTAAGGCTTGATTATATCATGAGGTTAAAATTAAAGTTAAACACCCAAGCATATTGAGTCCATTTGTTGACTTAGTCAGACTAATCATCAGTCTTGAAGTTTGGAATATTGTATGCATTTAAATAATTACTAGTTCAAAGTTGGCTTTAGAATAATAAATGTATTCAGTTGAAAGTCATGGATTTTAAGTTTGTTTGGATGAGTTTGATGGAGATTGCTTGCCAATAGATATATATTTTACAAGCCATGTACGCCCTTTCGAGTGTTTAAGTACCCCTAAGTTGGTTTTATGGTTCCCTAGTTGTTTATTTGGTTCCTCTAGCACCACAACCTTTCCCTATCACCCTAGAATGTGTTCTTGGTGGGTTGAAGAAGTTGCAAGAGTTCAAATGACCATTTCAATGGTCATTTGTGCTTTGTTGAGGTCATGATACCCTAGGAGAAGTCTAGGCACCCCCACACCTTGATGGTCATGACTACAAATCTTGTGGTAACTTGGTTGACCTAACAAAATACCCTAAAACCCTTGCCCTTGGTCCCTAAGCCTACATTCTACCCTATGTTGTTTTCCTTGCCAATAAAACACTCATGTGCCCTCTTAACCCATGCCTTTTACACAAATCCCTTATTTGATGACCCCTTGATGAGTAGAGGACACCCTTACCTTTGGTGGCTAAGAGAACATACCCATACACTTGTTAACCCTAAAAGCAAAGTGTGTAACAAGTAAAAGAATTAAAATATTAATTAATGCCTAAATGATTGAATGTTTTAATAATTAATATAATATTAATTAACACTTGAGAAATTGACTATCATTACTACTCCAACGTTGAACTCTTGAAGTGGAAATATGATAAAAACAATTAAATATAATAGTGTATTTAAACTCTTCTATCCTCCAACGTTGAACCCACTAAATATTACAAAGAATTTAACACTTACCACACTAGACCTCCCTTTAAAGGTCAACCCCATTAAATAATGAATTAAAACCATGTTTTTAATTAATAAAATGAAAAGTATCTTCCTCATAAGCTTGGGCCCTAAATACTCTCCCTTAATGTGTATTAATACACTTACCTTTGGCCACTTAACACATCAACAAATGGATTGTTTTTTACTGTGATTTTGGCTGGTCTAACGTCACTCGAGGTAGCAAACTCAAAATTTACAGACACATTTTGGAGCAGACAAACACAGTTCTGAATTTAGAGAACATTTTTTGGGTTATGGACTGATATTTTCATGGGTTTATTCAGAATCAACTTTCCACAAAGTTCAAATTGTTTTTTGGAAACAAGGATACGAGTTTTAGGAGATGAAAAGAGTAAAACAATCCTCTTTTTCACATAGCTCGAGTTCTGAAAAGCAATAGTATAAGGTTGAAGTTTGATGTACTACTGATGCAATTGAAGTCTGGACAGTGGTTTGAATATTTTTATTGCTGCCCTCCTTTCCATTAGAGCCAAGCCTGTTACAGTGAGTTTCTTGAGTCAAACATACCTAAGTCTACTACAAGTGTACAAACAGTCCTGAAGTTTATGAAGCCATTTCAGCAGTGATTAAATCCTAAGGTTAGGTTGGGATATTCTACAAGATATGTATGAACTATAATGTGTGAAGTGATGGACTATATAGTATGTACAAGTAATGAGAACAGTATGTGATATGTGTACAAGTATATGTACTAATGTGTGAACAAAAATATATGAAAATACAGTTAGATATATATGTGTGGAAGTGAATAACTGTACAAATTTCGGAATAACAGTGATATTCAAGTGCAATGTGGTATATCGAGGTGTGATATATATTATGATGCACTCCTTGACAAATGTTATGATATAATTCTATGGTGTTCTCCTATAACCTGTGATGTACATGGATGTTATGGTGTGATGACACTCTTATATGCACTATGATGTGTACTTGATACATACACACTACATGTTGAGGATGATGGTGCATACTTGGTGATGATAGTTCATACTTGATGACGATGATGCACACCTATGATGATGCAAGCCTTGAAGGCAGAGACAAATTATTTTCTCAATGATTGGGTTTGACAAGTAGTGTATGGTAGTGATATATATCCAGTGATGACTTGGCATTGATCAGAGAATAGAGGTTATTAGTAGCAGAAATTAAAGGTTTGGTATGTGATAGGTCCACAGGTTCAGAAATTTCTTTCTTATCTGGGTGGAAAGACGGGGCAAGGAAAGGAGGTTGTAGCCTCCTTCCGGTTGTAGTTAGAGATCTAGGGAGTTGAAGCTTCCTTCAGGTTGTATCTTGTAAGTCAGGAGGTTGTAGCCTTCTTCTAGTTGTATCTAGAAAATTGAAGTCTTTGTAATAAGGGGGGTGTTGTCTCCTTCCAGTTATTTCTGGAAAACTATTTTAAAAAGGCTTCTGTGGTTTTACCCCCAGGACTTGGGTTTCCACGTCAAAAAATATTATGTACACTGCAACTTGTTATTTGCATACACATTTATGATATGCTATGATTGGTGATCAACGACTTGCTTTTCATTAAAAAAAATATGTTGTGTAAATATTGTTTCACCCCCCTCTCAGTATTTCAACAGACACAATATACCTTGAATAATCATCGACAACATTATGTGCTCCCTCTTTATCGACAAACATGGTGAAATGTTATTGTTGATAATAAAAATAGGCCACATCGTGTAAACGGATCTCATCTCTGCAAATGGATTAACACCATCTGCTGCCAAAAGAATCCTAAGATTACGAGGTTCTTCTTTAAAGTGAGGCAATTTTTCCTCCATATCTCTAAATGTAGAACCATCGGCAGGCATTCGAATAATGTCATCTTGAATTATGTTCCTTGCATGCTAATCCATAAATTGCACTATGTTTTTGCATCTGAACAATCATTGCAAACGTGGAATAATGGGAATATAACGAAGAACCTTGCGATGCACCATTTTTGTTACGTGATTTGTTCGATATCTACTGATATGACATTTCAGACATTCTGTTGCAAATTCATGTTGATTATAATATATAACATGGTCATCGGGACATGCATGAATTGCTTCATAATCCATTCCAATTTCTCTCATGATGGCAGATAAATCTCGATATTTGGAAGGTAAAATATTTGACGGTGGTAACAAAAATTTTGCAATCAAGCTACAACAAATTAAAATAAAAATCTAGTTAATATAATATATAAATAGTAGTAAGGGGTGGCAGGTGCGGGGGGATCCTCTTGGATCCCGGAGGACAAATGGTAGAGACTTTCGCCTGGGGATTGGGAGTGCGCACCAATAATGAAGCAGAATGGTTAGCCCTCCTACAAGGTTTGCAGATGCTTCAGGAGAAACCCTATCCAAAGGTCTTAATCTTTGGCGATTCTAAACACGTTATTTCTAAAAT
>LPNX011032096.1:317894-350060 GCA_001517045.1 Pseudotsuga menziesii | reverse complement strand
GCATTTGGAGGATGTAAATTTTACATAGTTGTTAAACATTTTGACAAATGCATAAAATTGTATGTTTAGAGTACACCATAACTAGTTGTTAATAGTAAATAGGGCAATGCTATTCAAGTTAAAGTCATGATAATGTCAAAAACCATATTGATGTGATTTATTTTGGAGTTGTTACATAGAGCAAATTTGATTCACACATGCATGCTTGGTAGTGTTGCAATGAGTTACTTGTGGAAATTTGTTCCCCTCTTATACGTTATTATTTGAAAATTAATCCAACAGTGTTACATCTAGGCCATCAATGAAGGAAACAAAATGATTCGTAAATGAGAGAATTATAGCATACTTGCTTCAGGAACGCATAATCTATGTTTAAATGAAATTTGTTCTCTTAACCCTAACCTAAGATTGATTACATGTCTCGTCCAATCTCCAGTGATCATGCACACAAGCAACCAACTGTATGGTTGCAGATTCATTTGGTACACAACAATTATGGTGTCTTTAAATTTTTTGTTGGACACAATGGGCATTCACAAGAATACCTCTTCTTGAATCATAAACTCACCATTGATCATATCCTAGAAATATTTGAAAGACATACTAAATTTGTATTACTATGATATCTAATTAGTAAATGAGAGAATTATAGCACACTTGCTTCACAAACACGGAATCTATGTGGAAATGAATTTTTTTCTCGTAACCCTGACCTAGGATTGATTACATGTCATGTCATATATCTAGTGATCTTGCACACAAGCAACCAACTGTATGGTTTCATATTCATTTGGTACACAACAATTATGGTGTCTTTTAAAGTTTCTGTTAGACACAATGGACATTCAAAACAATACCTTCTCTTGACTCATAAACTCACCACTGATTATAGCCTACAAATTTTTGAAAGACATACAAAATTTGTATTGCTATGATATCTAATTAGTCCACTTGGACTCCTAGAAAGAGAAGAGAAACACGTTTGTTTTCAAATTTTCATGAACCAAAACATATGAATGCTACTAAACTACCAATAAATGAGTACAATGGCATAAAATTATGAATGCTACTAATCTACCAAGAAATTAGTACAATGCAATACAATCATGTTCAATAGTAACTATATCGTGTTTGATAGTATGATTACAAGGTATATATTTTATTTGGTTACACAGGTTGCTATCAAGCTTATGATATATTCATTGCATGGTCAAGTTATGAAGTGCGAATTTTTTTTGTTTAATCCAGGCTAAAAATTGATGAAGACGGATCCAACGATCCATTAGATTCTTGGACCTTTGGGTTATGGCCCACCTATGGAGTGATAACTTCGTCCACGGAAGCAACGAAAACCTCCCTCTATATTCAACACTCCACATCAAGCTTTCTGGTCCAATCTCCACGTTAATCCTCATGCAACTCGCTGAAGTGAAATCCTTCACACTTCTACAACGAACAAGTCTCTGATTTGCTTGGCTCGTGAACACACGGGAAACATTCCCCCTCGATATCAACTTAATGTTAGACCACCATCGATCCTTTCAGTGATCGATGACCGCTTACTAGATCTGCAAAACTGTCATTCTAACATACATTCAGTTGCGCGTTGACCCCGTCACATATACACTCGGTTCTTGATCTTACGCCGCATCGAATTGTGAATCCAACAGACTTCATACACAAGTATACAGAATTCAAAGACACAAAATAACTCATAGTTTCTCATTATATCAAGTTCAATTTACATTACACGGCCACTATGGGCATGGATTCCCTCTCGGTTTGACTTTACATTGTTCCTGGTCTATCTTGAAACACACAGGTTTATACTTAAATAACAAAATACATTTTGGATCAGATCACTAAAAGGATCCGATCGAATTCTTAACTAAAATCGCTAACATCGCTCAAATACAACAACCACACGAAAATCAAGCAAATCGCATCACCTTGGCCGAGTCCTCGCCTTGTCGAAGGTAAAAATGCATTTGATCTGCGATAGGGTTGATGCTCCTACATCAGAATCCCACAGTACAAAATTTTATAACCTCCTAGTCATATGTCTTATGTCTTATGTTGTTGCTTCCATATTCAACCCAGTAGCCTTCCTTCCTTGTGCATCACTGAGTTTCTCCTCAATGCTGAACAGTTAGCTGCAACCAAGCCTCTGCAATAACAAGTCTTTTTCACCTTGCTACAAAACACATCGCCAAACTTCTCTCCTGGACTTGGCCTCTTGGTATTTTTTTGGTTCTATCCACTTAGAACCCTTTGAGCTACTTCGCTCTTGTATTCTTCTGCACCTAACCCACCTTCTCCAACATGTAGGAATCTTCTCGCTCTGATACCAATTGATGAAGACGGATCCAGGGATCCATTAGATTCCTGGACCTGTGTGTTATGGCCCACATATGGACTGAAGACTTCGTCCACGGAAGCAACGAAAACCTCCCTCTTTCTTCAACACTCCACATCAAGCTTTATGGTCCAATATCCAAGTTAATCCTCATGCAACTCGTTGATGTGAAATCCTTCACAATTCTACGAGGAACAAGTCTCTGATTTGCTTGGCTCGTGAACACACAGGAAACATTCCCCTCGATATCGACTTAATGTTATATCACCATCGATCCTTTCAGTAATCAATGATGACTCAATAGATCTGCAATACTGTCATTCTAACATACATTATGCTGCACATTCACCCCGTCACATATACACTCGTTTCTTGATCTTACGCCGCATCGAATTGCGAATCCAACGGAATTCATACATAAAGAGTCTTATTCGCATAATCAATACACAAGTAGAAGGAATTCAAAGACACAATATAACGCATAATTTCTCATTATATTGAGTTCAATTTACATCACATGGCCACTATGGACCTGGCTGCCCTCTCGGCCTGATTTTACATTGTGCATGGCCTATCTTGAAATACACAGGCTTATACTTAAATAAATAAATAAATAATGCATTTTGGATCAGATCACTGAAAGGATCCGATCAAAGTCTTAACTAAAATCGCTAGCATCGCTCAAATACAACAACCCTATCAGAATAACCACACGAAAATCAAGCAAATCGCATCATCTTGGCCACGTCCTCGCCTTCGAGAAGGTAAAAATGTGTTTGATCTGGTATAGTGTTGATACTCTTGCATCAAAAATTCACATTTATGCAATAATTGCATGTTAATTTTTGTGGAGTTACAAATGTGTTAATATAAAAGTTTGATCATATATCATAGTTGAAGGATATAGTTGACAAGCGAGGTTACAATATATAAACATATCCTTTCAAATTTATTTCGATTTCAAATCTACATGGTGTAATACATAGTATGTGTTTATTATGTTGGAAAGGTAAATGAAAAAGTTATATATATATGGGGACGGTGTACCGGTCAGTCCAGAAGTATGTAACTAAACATACCTATGTTTGATTCTGGTGGAAGTATGTAACTCAACAGATCTATGTTTGATTCTGGTAAGACCTTAATACAAAAAGTAAGTTCAAGACCAAGCACTTTCACGTGTGAAAATATATATTTATATATTTTCACTACAATTTGGAACCAATTAATTCGGCACAAAAATAGACAGATTTGATTTGATTTGATTTTTATAATTGATGACTTCTTTAAACTCTCGATTTTTCTTTGAATAATAGTCATCTCTGATATTCAATGAGTGTACTCGGAATCCGGTACCCTGCTCATTTTGAAATCGACGAATAGTTTCCATATCGATTGACTAGAAAGTGAGATATGATGTGGCTCATTAAAGGAAATTTGGGGTCTAAAATGGGCCTTATAAGACAACGTGCCAAAATAAGTTTTTATGAGTTGGAATTCAAGAACCAATAGAATTTCAATAAAATAAGTCAACCAAAATGGTTGAATTCACATATTTGTCATTAAAAAAAACTACTTTTTTTGTTCGTATTTTTGACATATCTCCCTGTGTTTTTACTCAAATTTTGATTGGGAGAGCTCGTTGGATGCGGAATTTGATTCTGCATCCAACAAGTACCCACACTGCATACTTTTGACGGACCCTGCTTCCCCAAAAACAAGAAATGCGTGAAAAAACGTGCTAATGATGTCATCATCACGTTTTTTCAGGTATTTCTTGTTTTTTGGGTAGCGGGGTCCGTCAAAAGTATGCCATGTGGGTACTCGTTGGATGCAGAATCAAATTCCGCATCCAACGAGCTTTCCCAATCGAAATTTGAGTAAAAATACAAGGAGATATGTCAAAAATACGAACACAAAATTTTTTTCTTTCTTCCTCCAAAATTAATCAATATTATTTTATTATTTTATTATTTTAACTATTATTTTATTTTTTTCCTTATGAGGCCCATTTTAGACCCCAAAATTCCTCTAATGAGAGTTGGTGTTATGCACAATGTGAAATATTTATTGCTTTGGGGGGAATGTATGAGAACTCTATGTGACTCGACAACTTTGTACAAAGTAATTCTACAGATATATGAATACTCTCATATGGTATGCTTGCATAAAAATATCTAGGTCGATAATATGTTTGAAACCTGGTAGAGTTGCTACCCTGTCTATAGTTGCATGAGTATTTCCCATATGACAATCTTATGTGAAAGAATTATGATTGGTGATTTGTTTAGATCTCCATTTGTTTAGTTTCTTTGTTGGGATTGAAATATTGATTTTCTCATGAATAGATTATGGCTCCGATCAATATTGATTGTGACTCTGCATTTGGATAGGAAAAGTGTCGAATGCATATGATATTGCTCCCAAAATAATCGGGCATGAATTATGTCTGTAAAAAGAGAAATCATGCATTTTATATTTTGAATTAAGGCTTGATTATATCATGAGGTGAAAATTAAAGTTAAACGCCCAAGCATATTGAGTCCATTTGTTGAGTTAGTTAGACTAATCATCAGTCTTGAAGTTTGGAATATTGTATGGATTTAAATAATTCACTAGTTCAAAGTTGGCTTTAGAATAATAAATGTATTGAGTTGAAAGTCATGGATTTTAAGTTTGTTTGGATGAGTTTGATGGAGATTACTTGCCAATAGATATATATTTTACAAGCCATGTACACCCTTTACAGTGTTTAAGTACCCTTAAGTTGTTTTTATGGTTCCCCAGTTGTTTCTTTGGTTCCTCGAGCACCACAGCTTTTCCCTATAACCCTAGAATGTGTTCTTTGTGGGTTGAAGAAGTTGCAATACTCCAAATGACCATTTCAGTGATCATTTGTGCTTTGTTTAGGTCATGATACCCTAGGAGAAGTCTGGGCACCCCCACACCTTGATGGTCATGACTATGAAGCTTGTGGTAACTTGGTTGACCTAACAAAATACCCTAAAACCCTTACCCTTGGTCCCTAAGCCTACATTCTACCCTACGTGGTTTTCCTTGCCCATAAAACACTAATGTGCCCTTAACCCATGCCTTTTACACAAATCCCTTATTTGATGACCCCTTGATGAGTAGAAGACACCCTTACCTTTGGTGGCTAAGAGAAAACACCCATACACTTGTTAACCCTGAAAACAAAGTATGTAACAAGTAAAAGAATTAAAATATTAATTAATTCCTAAATGATTGAATGTTTTAATAATTAATAAAATATTAATTAACACTTGAGAAATTGACTATCGTTATTAGTCCAACGTTGAACCCTTGAAGTGGAAATATGCTAAAACAATTAAATATAATAATGTATTTAAATTCTTCTATCCTCCAACGTTGAACCCACTAAATATTAAAAAGAATTTAACACTTACCACACCAGACCTCCCTTTAAAGGTCAACCCCATTAAAAAATGAATTAAAACCATGTTTTTAATTAATAAAATGAAAAGTATCTTCCTCATAAGTTTGGCCCCTAAATACTCTCCCTTAACGTGTATTAATACACTTACCTTTGGCCACTTAACACATCAACAAATGGACTGTTTTTAATGTGATTTTTGTTGGTCTAACAACAGCAGAGATAGCAGACTCGAAATTTACAGAGACATTGTGGAATAGACAAACACAGTTCCGAATTTACAGAACTTTTTTTGGGTTATGGACTGATATTTTCGTGGGTTTATCTAGAATCAAGTTTCCACAAAGTTCAAATTGTTTTTTGGAGAGAAGGATTCGAGTTTTAGGATATGAAAAGAGTAAAACAGCCCTCTTTTTCACATAGCACGAGTTCTGAAAAGCAACAGTATAAGGTTGAAGTTTGATGCAATACTAATGCAATTGAAGTCTGGACAATGATTTGAATATTTTTACTGATGCCCTCCTTTTCATTATAGCCAAGCCTGTTACAGTGAGTTTCTTGAGTCAAACAGACCCAAGTCTTCTACAAGTGTACAAATAGTCCTGAAGTTTATGAAGCCTTTTCATCAGTGATTAAATCCTAAGGTTGGGTTGGGATATTCTACAAGATATGTATGAACTATAATGTGTGAAGTGAGGGACTATATAGTATGTACAAGTAATGTGAGTTGTATGTCATATGTGTACAAGTATATGTACTAATGTGTGAACAAAAATATATGAAAATACAGTTAAATATACGTGTGTGGAAGTGAATAAGTGGTATGGAAGTGAATAAGTGTACAAATGTCTGAATATACAGTGATATTCTAGTGCAATGTGTTATATTGATGTATGATATATATTAAGATGAACTCCTTGACAAATGTTATGATATAATTCTATGGTGTTCTCCTATACCCTGTGATGTACATGGATGTTATGGTGTGATGACACTCTTATATGCACTATGATGTGTACTTGATACATACACACTACATGTTGATGATGATGGTGCATACTTAATGATGACAGTTCATACTTGATGACGATGATGCACGCATATGATGATGCAAGCCCTAACGTAGAGAAAAATTATTTGTTCAGTGATTGGATTTGACGAGTAGTGTATGGCAGTGATATATATACAGTGATTATTTGGCATTGATCAGAGAGCAGAGGTTATCAGCAGTAGAAATTAAAGGTTTGGTAAGTGACAGGACCACAGGTTCGTAGATCTCTTTCTTATCTGAGTGGAAATACGGGGCAAGGAAAGGAGTTTGTAGCCTCCTTCTGGTTGTAGTCGGAGATCTAGGGATTTGAAGCTTCCTTTAGGTTGTATCCTGTAAGTTAGGAGGTTGTATCCTTCTTCTAGTTGTAGCTGGAAATTGAAGTCTTTGTAATAAAGGGGGTGTTGTCTCCTTCCAATTATTTCTGGAAAACTACTTTAAAAAGGATTATGTGGTTTTACCCTCGGGACTTGGGTTTCCACGTCAACAATTATTATGTACTATGCAACTTGTTATTTGCATACACATTTATGATATGCTATGATTGGTGATCAACAACTTGCTTTTCATTAAAACATTTACGTTGTGTAAATATTCATTCACCCCCCTCTCAGTATTTTGACAGACACAATATACCTTGAATAATCATCGACAACATTATGCTCTCCCTCTTTATTGACAAACATGGTGAAATGTTATTGTTGATAATAAAAATAGGCCACACTGTGTAAACAGATCTCATCTCTTCAAATGGATTGACACCATCTGCTGCCAAAATAATCCTAAGATTACGAGGTTCTTCTTTAAAGTGAGGCCATTTTTCCTCCATATCTCTAAATGTAGAAGCATCTGCAGGCATTCGAATAATGTCATCTTGGATTATGTTCCTTTCATGGTAATCGATAAATTGCGCTATGTTTTTGCATCTGAACAATCGTTGCAAACGTGAAATAATGGGAATATAACGAAGAACCTTGTGATGCAATTTTTTTGTTACTTGATCTGTTCAATATCTACTGATATGACATTTCAGACATTCTGTTGCAAATTCATGTTGATTATAATATATAACATCGTCATCGGGACATGCATGAATTGCTTCATAATGCATTCCAATTTCTTTCATGATGGCAGATAAATCTCGATATGTGTAAGGTAAATTATTTGACGATGGTAACAAAAAATCATCTATCAAGCTACAACCAATTCAAATAAAAATCTATTTAATATAATATATAGATAGTATTAATGAAACACATTTCATCCGTATTAATTTGAATTATGAATTAATAACAAAATTATTATAGGAACAAAGATAACCTTTATCACGACCATATATATGTGATGAATTATTTTACATACCTTAACATATGTGTGGCTGATATGTTTGAAATACCATTCATAACCTTCAAGTTCATTATCAACAATATAGTAGAGAGAATATTTGTGTTGGATCCTTCATAAAGGGGTTTGTACGCCTTCTCAAGAAGAGGTAAATCATAAACATCATCAAAGTCATCAATATTTTCATGATCATCATCATCATCATCCATTCTAACCTTAAACAAATCATGGATCAATGTATTTGTACCATCATCTTCAACTACGTTATCAGTATGATCATCTTCTTCAACAGGATCATTAACTTGTTCTCCATTATTCTTAACTCCACGTTCCTCTGGTACTTGTTTTGAAATCACTTCCTCTTGACGATATGTCGTAGGATTTCTTTCCTTTATAATTACATGAAAACATCAATAGATATAAGTTAATATAAGAAATATTAAAATAATACATACATTTACCGAAGCAATCAATATAAAAAACATGTATAATGCAAAACTTACAAATGGATGATATTCATTCCCCCCCTCAGGGTGTCCATGTTCTCTACAATGTTTTATGGTTGTTGTGATCAATATTTTTCTCCTCTTAAAGGTTCTGCATTGACAACATGGACAATAACATTTCCCATCACCCTTTCTTTTCATTCCATCCCACAATCTAGCAAGAAATAGTCGATTTTGTTCGTCTGGATCAGGAATATTTCTATTTGACATTTTCTCACAAAGATCTTAAATAAAAACTATCGACAATCTTAAAAAATCAAGCTTCGCACATCACTATTTCTGCAAACCATCCGTCGAAGAATTAAATAATTTCCACAAACCATCCATCGAAAAATAAAATAATTTCTACAAACCTTTCGTTGAAGAATAAAATAATTTCTGCAAACCGTCCGCCAAAGAATAAAATAATTTTCGCAAACCGTCCGTCGAAGAATAAAATAATTTCCGCAAACCGTCACTTCTATAGAAAACATGTCGAAATGTTTGTGTAATATATGAATTTTAAAATTCAACTATCATCGGATATCCAACGACATGAAGCCTAGTTACTGTTGTAAAAAAAAAGGTATACGTCAAAACTCTGACAATATGGACATCAGAAATCCAACAATAGTATGGTTGAAAATCGGACAACACGGACGTCGGAAATACGACAATAGGGACGTCGAAAATCCGACATGTCAATTTATCACTTCAAAAAATGTCACACCCCACGTTTTGACCCCGTTGCATTAGATGTATATGATGTATATATTGTAATAATCATGGTGTGGAGCTAAAGGCCAAGGCCCCACCATTGATTGGTTATGCTATGTTTTGGATTCAAAATTGTCATAGAAGGAGTATCAGGGCATGCGGCATAGATATTAAGTTTATCATCATGTAAATATGCATCTTTAATTAAAATAAACACAACCAGCTACCATCGCGGCAACTAAATTGAGAAGGGGTATGATTTTCACAAGGATAAGGATGCGGGGGAATTTGTCAAACCTTGGCCAATGGGGTAAAAATCCATGTGTCTTCTTTCCTTGCCTTCCCCAACCACTTTCATTGAAGAATGGCTGCTGGTGGTTGAGGCAGTTAATTGTTTTGGGAGTGGGGTGGCAGGACTGTCGGTCCTCACCCCCACACACACTCCACCACGGTTGACTTCACAATGGAAGAAACCACCATCCTCACTCGTGCAGGCATACCACTCTCCCCATGACGTTGTTGTTGCTCACGCACTTCCATTTTCGCGTCCTCCCTGTAGGTTGTTTGTCCTCACGTAGGGACCATATTCTGTCCATTATCCTCACGCATAGGTATTCTTCCATTTTGGACTCTCACAGCGAGCTGGGAGCTGTGCGCTTCATCCACGATTTGTTGTGTTGCAGTGGTCTCCCTTACGTGGTGATTGTCGTGGTTTTCTTTATATTTTGGGATGGGAGTTTGCTCATTTCACACACAGTTTGGAAGTTTGCGTTTTTCTATTCCTCTGCGTGGTATATATGTGTTTTCTTAGTGCTTTCGTTGCCCAGGACGGGCTGTGTTCCCCACGGCTGTTGTGAGTTGTGCTCACTGATTACATTTCGGGGTTGTTGCTTTTCCCCATGTTCACTGATACGTTTGGGAATGGGGAATTGCTTGGGAGTCGTTTTCCTTGTTTAAGTTGTGACAGCTGATTTAATTGCATGTGTGCAATGGTTGGTCTTCGGACCGTGTAAGGAGCAGGGATGGGGGCTTGGTTTGCTTGATAAACCACACATACAAAGCTAGAGGGCTGGCCTTCTTCTCCACCACCCCTGAATAGCACTGGAAGGGAATGCAGCGCCTGAGGGACTGTGTAGCAGAGAAGGGACTGATTCCTTGTTTTGGGTGTGTGTGGGTGTCTTAGAGGTCAGGCTAGTTCTGGTGTAGGTGTTCTTGGCTCTGTAATGAGCTCACCAGCTTAGCATTGAGCCTTTCCCCAACTCCTTGATGGCCTGATAAACCCAACTGTGTTGGCTTGGCTGTGTTTTGTGTATCCTTGGCTATGTCTAAGCCTGCTAGTTCCCTTATTCCTTGGAGAATCATGCCCAGCTCGGGGATAGCAACGCTGCTGAGAGATTAAGGAGCACACTGGCCTATGGTTGGGTGGAACGTTGCAACGGCATAGCTGGTTGCGGAAGAGTTCATCATAAGATAAGTGATCTTGTCCATTTTTACTTCTGCATATATATATTTTCTGTTAATGGTCATGTTGAACATGTGGAACGAATGCTTGAATGAATGCACGTTAATTCCGTTGTGCAAGATACATAATTGCATCTGTGCATGATAGAGATTCATGTGTGTATATTCTAGTTCAAAGTTTTATTTAAGTATTCTGTTTTAGCAATTTTGTGCACGCACATGTTCATGGGGCTCTTAGCCCGGGTGATTGAAGTTGGGTCGCGTCCTCTACGCCGGTCGGAGGCATCGGAACGTGACAAAAAAATTTAATCAAATTTCGTAATTTGAAAGTGAAATCTGACGACACTGTATTTTTCGTCAGATGTCATCGGATTTTTTCGTTGGATTTTGGGTTCAATTATTGTTGTGTGTGCTTCTACTTTTACTAGTCATTGGGGCTAAGCACAAATCTTAAATGATTTTGTGAAAATAAACACCTACCCACTCACAATTTCTTAATCCAAGGATTCCAATTTTGGTGGAATTTAGTTGTGAAGGTAAAAAATGGAGTAAATAATGGTGGGATTATGATGTATAATTATGGTTTCGACCATATAGAGCTATGTGGAAATTTTTTTTTGTTAACAACTAAAAATAAAACAATAAACAATAAAAGATAATGAAAAATCAAAGGAACTTTGATTGTAACATTGCCACCAAAATACAAAGGCAGAGGAAGACTATTGTAGATGGGGAGTTGAGATGACAAGTATGCCTAGTCTTTCAACAACTAACAAATCCAATGCACCTATAAACCCAAACACAACAAATGAGAAGGGATCTTTGCAGAGAAGAGAATGAATGTTGAATAAAATCCCTATGATGTGATTGCAAATGTTGTAGATAGTCAAATTCCATCACAATTCTAGAATAATTGAGAAGTAAAGAATGGGTATTGCCATTTGATGTTTAAGTTTTCCTTCATGTTTTCTATAGGGTAATATATTTTGTATATTTTGTGGTTGAGATATTTCATTTGCTTGCTTTGTTTGTTGTAATCATGTGTGAAACTTCCACCATAGTCATTGGTTGAGTTGTTGAGACACCATCCACATTGCCATTGCAATTCTTTCACAATGTCCTTAATTAATTACAATGATCCCATGCCTATTTGTCTCTTCAATTCCCCACAACACTAGAATTAAATACGTTATTTGTCGGCTGGTATCAATGACATGATAGTGTGCTTGATTCATTGTCTTAGACCTTATACTTATGCTTGGTGTAATTCATTTGTTATACCCCACACTAACATTACATCCTCTATAGAAAGTGTATAGAATACCACCTTTAGCCATCACTTTGTCTATTCAAGCCAAAAACATCAATATGTATCTCAACCATATTCACAAGTTGTGCACATTGTTATTGCCTACAACCATCTAATCAAGTAAACATATAAAGATATGGTGTCTTGGTTATAAGAGAATCAATATTACCAATGCTCATGTCTTGAATGTATATTGAAAGACAAATCTCTTATTATCATGTGTTGGGTTGAACAATTTTAATATATGGAGAGTGTAGTTCCACTGGTATAACACAAGTAAAGTGTGTTATTCAACTGGATTAACTGAATTAGAGTGCACTAATATCCATTGAGCTTGGAAGTATATAACAAGAAAGTAAACCAGGTCTTGGAACTGAATACCAACAAATCTACTCATTCATTTTAATGAAGTCACCACTAGAATCTTGATCTCAATGCAACAAGGAATTGCAAATACATTACACTTTTTCATAGAGTAGGATTTGTCTTGGTGAGATAGATGGGCCATAGGTCTATCATTTACAGGTCATATTGGTATTATATCCCATGTTTAAAAAGACTCGGTACAAAACATGTATGGTATATATCCATAGTGGATCACAAGAAAGTGGGAAGGCATTCCTACAATGTCTAGAGAGGAGAAGAAAATAAAAAAATGGCAAGCGATTCTGATGAAGAACATGACAAGGAAGATTCAAAAGATAGGCTCACTCATCTATAACATACTTATTGTTGCATTTATTGAGATGATAACACAATTGCTGGTAATAAAGTGCAAGCAAGGACATGTTGCAGCTGCAACGTTTTCCCAAAAATTTTAAAATTTTGGACCCTCCTTGTAAATTTTATCCTTCCTGGATCTGTTTTGGATTGCTGAAATTTGTTGTTCCTTTGCTACTCTTTGAGGTTAAATTGAGTTAAATTGTTGAATGACCATGTTTATCTGCTGATGCTGATGACTTGAACTTGATGCTTTGACTTATGGATGATTTCCTTTTTCGCTGTCGGAAGCTTATCGACCTGTGAATCGGGGCTGTGGTCATCTACGCAGCCGTCGTTGCGGAAGATTAATTATAAATGACCCGATATAAAGCTATGTTTTTCGTCGATGCGCTTTTTCATTTTATTTTAATATCAACATTTTTGTTTCATCGCCGTCGGAGCATCAGTCCTTTGTGTTGCCGTCGTTTCGGATGGCAGATTGCAAGCACGCCGATGGAAGCCCTTATTTTTGCCAATCCCGCGGGGTTTTTGATTTTGCTCTTTTTCGTTGGATTAGTCTTTGGTTGTTCCGATCAGCAATGTTCTCGGTTTCCACGGAGTCCGTAGTCTATTTGATTCCCGCCATTGCGGCTCTGGAGCGAACTAACTATCGGACATGTTGTTTTTTGTTTGCCGATAGTTTGATTTATTTTCGTCGATGGTTTGTTATGGTTCTCTCCGATGTTTACTGGTCTGCGGAACTTATTAGTCCATGTGACTTTCACCGTTGTGGCTCCTATTTGAACTAATCGTCCAATGCTATAGTTGTTCTGATCTCCGATGCGGCAGTTTTAATGATTTATTTCGTCGACATTTTATGCTGACCTGGGATCCTTAGTCTTTTTGGTTTCCGCCATTGCGGTGGCTTAGTGAACTAACCTTCCGACTTGTAGTTTTTCCATTCACCGATGAAGATTTTTATCTGCCCGATGCTTAGTTTTCCCGCCATTTTGTGTGTGTTTTTACCTTATTTTTTGGGTGGCAGTGGTTTCAGATGCTTTTATTGTTGGGGTTTTCACGACGAGAGCGCAGTACAGGGCCTCACTTTTGATGATTAGTTTTACTGTTAGTATGGGTTACGTTTTTTTGAAAAGATGCAATCCGAATTAACGATGATTTTTTTGTTTTAATTGCAGACGGACTTAGAAGATTCTCCAGACCCAGTTTGATGATTACTATTGCGAAGAATGACAAAGCATAAGGGAGTTGGCTGAGAAGTGATAGGCAGAGATGTTCTGAGATCAACGGGATATTAAAAAGGACAAATAATAGACAAAGCAGAATCGATAGTAGCAAAGGTCGACGCTTGGAAAAGGTTCATCAGTTACCGAGCTGGTCTTGTTTTATGAAGTACTCATAAGTCTTAATCCAAAATGTAACGCATTATATGAATCATGAGCACTCACAAAAGGACAAAATTGTGAGATTAAACGGTTGGGGGAGCCCAAAGGTCACCCGGGGGGGGTAGCCCAAGGGTTTTTCTATTTTGTTTAAATATAGGAAAGTTAGAGGGAATAGAGGACTTTTTCCCAGTTAGACTTGTGAGAACATGTTGTAAGAAAAACTATTTCCTTTTTCAATAGATAATTACAATTTTTCCTCTTGGAGAAAGCTTTGGTGGAATGTTCAAATGTTGTGCAATGGATGTTGTTGGAGGGGAACTATTTCGTTTTCAGCTTTTGTCCATTCACTGTGAGATCATTCTAACTTGTTGAACCTATGTTCTTGTATGAATGCTCTCTAGTTTGTTTTATGGAATTTCCACTATGAGTAATGAATGCTTTTCATAAACAATGAGCTATCTTGTTGTTCATCTATCTATTCATGTTTATGTGTTTTGAAATAAAGAACAGCTACCTGTTATTTTTCTTCATGCATGAACAGTAATACATTACTCATTAAATGATAATATCGCTCCCTACGGACAGTTTAGTTAAGTTAGTTTTAGTTTTCTTGCTGTGTGTGATTTAGATGCCAGAGAGTTAAGACGAGAGGTAAGAACCTGTGCATCACATTGTGACCGCTCCTCGTATTCTCTATCAATCTGCATTTTAGATAGGCATTTGCATCTCATACTTAAAACTAAAAAACTAAAAAAGATACACGGTAACCGGTAAAAACCCTTTATATTGGTTACTTGACCTACGATAGCTGGACCGCAAACCGGACGGATTCCCCATACCAAACAGTAACGGGCTAGTTGGGAACGTTTACTGGGGAGAATCCCTTGCTGTGGTCGCCTGCGATTTTCCAGGCCTCAACAATTTTTGGCGCTAGAAGAAGGGCCGCCAGTGCATGGCTGGCCGAGGAAACCCATTTCCTCGAAATTACTCCACCAGTGATAATTTTGAAAGCAGTCCATTTCCCAATCCGATTCCTGAAGAGAAAGGTAAAGAACATTTGTATTCTGTAAACAACGAAGTAGTTAATGATCTGAGAAAACATACTAGGGCATATGTGAAAATTATTGGAGGATTACCGATTATCCCTGATTTACCCAGAAGAGAGTATAAGAAAAAAGACCGTCCTGTATTGGAAGACTCAGTTTTGGTTGGAGATTTGGAAGAATTGGTAGAAACAGCCTTGCAGGAAGTTGTTCAGCCTTTGAATCAAGTGGGCCCAAACACACCTTGCTATTCACTTGTCCATACTCCTATTCATTCACCACCTCACTCTCCACCCAGACTCATGGCAGGTGTAAACGCTAATCAGCCACCTAACCCACCAAATCCACCACCTGCTTGGAAGGCTAGGTCAACTCTAAACCTAGCACCTCCTTTGCATGACTCACCTCAGGATTTTGAAAAAATGTTGCCTAAGTTTGATCCCAGTGAAAATATTTTAGTAGATGATCATTTGCAAAGCTTCTACTTGGCTATAGAAGGGCTAAAGTCTGGAGAACATGAAGATGTAGTCTACATATTATTCCCACATACACCAAAAGGAGCAGCAGCCTCATGGTATTTTGCTCTGTCTACAAACTCAATCCCAGACTGGGATACATTTGAAAGGATATTCAGAAATAAATATGCAGCCCAGAAAACTCACGCAACCCTAATGAAAGGGTTATGCGCTTTGAAGAAAGAAAGAAAAGAGAAAGTGCATAGTTTCACCCAAAGGTTTTCTGGTTATCTTAAGAATTTTTCTGCAACCGATAAACCATCTGATAAAGTTCTGATCGAATACTATACTTTAGCTTTAGGGCCTGATTTGGCCATGTTTGCCAAAATGAAAGTCAAACCCACATTATTAGAAACTTATGAAGAAGCTGAGAGAGTAGAAGCTGAAAGAGAGAGCATAGAATACTATCATGAACAGTCGGGACAAAAAACTTTTGGAAAGAAAGCCTTATTATTTACTAAGCCTAAGGAAGAGCAGTCACATCACTTTGAGGGGATGGTAAAAATGATGCAGAAGCTATCTAACATAATAATAGATTTGGAAAAGGAAAAGGAAGCTCAGAAATCTTATAAACCTTACTATAAAAGGAGAGAGGACAACAATCAATCTAAGCCTCCTCTACATAGTCCTGCATCAATGAACTTAACAGAGGTGGGTATGGATAATCTTTGCACCTTTCATCAGCAGCCCCAATCTGAAAAAAAATTGCCCTCAATGGATCAATTCGATGACATTAGTGATGAATCGGCTATTGGATTCTAAACTGACAGAAGATGAGGAGGAGGAGGAAAAGAATAATAACCCACAGAAAAACAAGAGGATGATGCTCTGTTTTTATGGGACTATGTCTCACTTTTTGATACAGAAGAGGAAGAAACAGCAGAAACAAATGTGACAACAAGAAGTCAAGGATTGTTAAGTAAAGACAGATCAGTAATCCCGAAAATTAAGAGACTTCAAGAGAACGTAAAGAAAATTCATAAAAGCACCACATCTATTAAAATACCTAAATTCACCATTACAAGTCAGGATCCAAAGAAAATCAACATGCATGTCAAGCCCATTGAAGAGAAGACTAATGATGCAAAAAGGAATCTCAAAGAGCATAAGATGGAGTATGACATTGTGGAAGATATTAAGAGGGCTAAGGAAAATATCTCGTTGTTTGAAATGTGTAATATGCCTCAGCAAAAAGAAAGATTGTTAAAAGCACTTGAGATGCCTGAAGAAAAGCTTCCCACTGACAATCAACCGAAAGAAGAGGAAATTGGTGAAGCAAGTGTGGGAGGTAAGCCTAAATGCAAAACTCCACCATTTCTCCTGACTTTTGAAATTTTCAATCATAACGTACACAACTGTTTAGTGGACTCAGGGGCATCAGTAAATGTTATGCCGCTTTCAGTTTGCAAAAAGATAAATGAATAGCCTAAACCATCTACCTAGCAAGTTATTCAATTAGACATAACAAATGTGAAGGTAATTGGAGAAATGGAGGATGTTTTGATTCGACTATATTCAAATGAAAAGGTATGTCAGTTCATAGATATTATAGTAGCAGAAATACCTGAAGCTTATGGACTTGTTTTGAGTCGGGATTGGTCAGCAATGTTAAATGGGTATTTTGCTTCAAATTGGTCACATCTGTGGTTGCCTTATAATGGAAGTCCCAATCAAATTAAAGTATTAAGATAGCCCCACATGAAGCACAATGTTACTCAGCTGGAGGGTAAGAATGAACCAGTGAATTATGTATTGGGGAATTACTTCATTGAACTAGAATCGGGAAACTACCAAGAGGAAGAAGTCAGTGGCACACCAGACACACAGCCTGATCTCCTTCTGTTTTCACAGGCTAATGAATTTGACTGTAAAATAGTAGAATTAGTTTCAGATGTAGTTGTATATTCAAGTACAATAGAAGTAGATAATTTTTTGACACTTTTTTTTTATGGATCTAAAACTTTGGAAGGATCAGGAGCTGGCTGTGTCCTGTTTGATCCAAAGAAGAATAAACATTTTCTTTCATGTAGATTAGAGTTTGAATGTACCAATAACACAGCCGAATATGAAGCATTAGTTCAAGGACTAAGGAAAGCAATTGAATTAAAAGTAGGAAATATGAAAGTATATGGGGATTCTGAAATAATTGTAAAACAGATTCGAAAACAGATACATTGCATCTCACCTCATTTAAAAGCTTATCAGAATGACGTATGGGATTTGCTGACAAATTTTTATGCATTTAATATTTTATCCATTCCTAGACATAAGAATGCAGCAGCTAACTTGTTGGCTACCTCAGCTGCAAGACTTGTGCCTACGAATAACAAGTGTTCTATTGAATTACTTTTCAGGCCTTCGGTTCCAAACATGATTACTAACCTACGAGTTTTTGATGATGATCAACAAATCTTGGAATGTTTAATGAATGATGAAACTTTCAAAGGGGCAATTATCGATGACGAAGAACACCAACCTGAATTAAAATTTGACGACTTCATTCCTAAAGGGGTCAAGACTTTAGAGCGGATGTTTGATTTAGACGGTAACTTTAGAAGACCAGCAAATGTCAAGACTCACAGCTCGTCTTTGCAATTCGAGCTGATAAATTTGGGAACTGAAGTTAAACCCAAATATGTAAATTTGGGAAAGTGTTGCTCCCCAGGAGAAAGAAATAAGTTCATTAGTTTGTTCAAATAGTACAAAGATGTATTTGCCTAGACATATGAAGAACTTAAAACATATGATACCAATATTATACAACACATCATTCCTATTAGATCTAGAGTCAAGCCTTATCAGCAACCTTTGAGGAAGATGCACCCAAAACTGGAGCTGTTAATTCAGAGTGAAGTGAAGAAATTATTGGATGCCAAAATTATATTCAAATTTAGACACTCAGAATGGGTTTCAAATTTGGTACCAGTAAGGAAGAAATCTGGAGAAATCAGACTATGTGTGGATTTCAGAAACCTAAATCGTGCTTCAGACAAAGACAACTATCCAGTCTCGCCCATGGAACAGATATTGCAAATGGTTTCGGGTTCCAAGTTATTTTCATTATTAGATGGATTCTCTGGCTACAATCAAGTGTTAGTAGTTGAAGAAGACAGACTTAAGACTACATTCAGAACAAAATGGGGAACTTTTGCTTACAGAAGGATGCCCTTCAGACTCATTAACACTGGAGCTACTTTCCAAAGGGCTATGGATATAGCATTTCGCGGCCTAATTGGTCGTAGTGTTGTAGTGTATCTCAACGATGTAACGATATTTTCAAAGAAGAGAGAAGAACACGCATTCCATTTAAAACAAATTTTCGAACGTTGTCGAAAATACGGCATCTCACTAAATCCAAGGAAATGTGTGTTTATTGTTATACAAGGAAAGCTACTGGGTCACGTGGTTTCTAAAAAGGGGATCTCCATATACCCATAAAGGATAAAAGCTATTGAACAGATCCCCTTACCCCATAACAAAAAAGGGATGCAATCATTCATGGGGACAATAAATTTCGTGCGAAGGTTTGTGCCGGATTTCGCTCAAATTGTTAAATCTTTGCAGCAAATGGTGAAACAAAGTGTACAATTCAAGTGGACTGATGTAGAGAAGAATGCATTCAGTAAAATAAAGACATCTATTGCTCATGCACCCTCTCTCAAAAGTCCATATTTTGAAAAGGATTTTATTTTGTACACTTTCGCTTCTGACGATTCACTAGCAGCGGTGCTTACTCAGAAGGAAGATGGGGGAGATGAGTTCCCTATATCATTTATGAGCACTGGTCTACAGGGGGGCGAATTGAATTACCCAGTGGTAGATAAACAAGCTTATGAAGTCTTCAAAGCAGCAAAACAATTCAGGCCGTACATACTTAAGAACCAGACAAAGGTAATAGCTCCACACCCAGCTGTGAGGTCTCTTTTCGTGCAAAAGGAAATAGGAGAAAGAAGAGGAAACCGGGTAACAGCTTTACAAGAATATGACCTCGAATTCAAACCAGTGTGCATAGTTAAAGGGAAAGGACCGTGCAAATTAATGTCTAAAGGTAAAAACAATGAAGAAAACGATTGGGAAAATGAAGTTGAATTACATATGATGGATGTATGTCCTCTTTTCACAGCTCCAGATTCCTGGTACCGAGACCTTGTTCATTACCTTTAGGAAGGATTGTTGCCAAAACATTGGAATTCTAAACAGCGAAGAGCGTTGCGCCTTAAATCAGCCGCATATCAGATCATTGATGAAATTTTATTCAGGAAGAATTATGATGGAGTCCTTCTTAGATGCTTAGAGAAAGAAGACGCAAAAAAGGTCATAACAGAGTTACATGATGGGCCTGCTAGAGGCCATTTTTCTGGAGATACGACATCCCACAAGATTCTCAGAGCCAAATACTATTGGCCCACGTTGTTCGAGGATGCTCATGCCCATGTTAGAAAGTGTGATATCTGCCAGAGGTGTGGGGGAAGACAAGCCAAAGCAGCAAGACCATTGAAGCCTGTGATGATAACAGAACCATTTGAGCAATGGGGAATTGATGTCATTGGAGAAATAAAACCAAATTCTTCCTTGCAGCACAAATATAATTTAACGGCAACTAACTACTTCACTATATGGGTCACGGCCATTCCACTACGTAAGGTCAATGAAGATGCGGTCATGGATTTCTTGCAAGACCATATTATGACCAGGTTTGGGGTTCCAATTTCCCTGGTTTTCGATAATGCTACTTATTTTTCTTCTATTAGATTAACTACATTTGCTCATGAAAAAGGAATTAAGTTGCATTATTCTGCCAACTACTACCCCCAAGAGAATGGTTTGGCAGAATCTACAAATAAGAATCTGATTAGGATCTTAAAAAATACTGTGATAGAAAACCAGAGAAGTTGGCATTTAGCACTACCGAACGCTCTTTGGGATGATAGACCCAAGAATTCCTTAGGTGTGTCACCGTATACCCTTGTTTATGGGAAAGAGACTATACTTCCTCCTAACATTATGCTACCATCTTCCATAATAGCCCAAGAGTCTAGAGGCACAGATAACGAAATCCTGCAAATTAGAATCTATAATATTTTGAAGGCGGAAGAGTCTAGATCCAGGGCCAAAGAACATTTTAAGCAACAGCAGGAAGTAGTGAAAAGGTGGTTTGATAAGCACAAAGCTGGAACAAAGGCATTTGAAGTGGGAGACTTGGTTCTTAAGTGGGATCACTCGCATGATGAAAAGGGGAAGCAGACGAAGTTTCAACAGTTATGGGTAGGCCCTTTTTAGATTGCAGCAAAACTTGGCCCCTCAACCTATAAATTGGAAGACTTATAGGGGTGGGAAGAGAACTTACCAGTAAATGGTTTGGTTCTCAAACCTTATTTTTCCTGTTTTTTTGTTTTTGTATTGTGCATAAATAAACTGATTTGATTGTCTATTTTGATTTATTTTATTTTTGTTTTGCTTTAGTTTAGATTTTGATTGATTTCAATAAAAGGAGGCAAACTTTTGGTTGCATGGAGAACATCAGAATTTTGTATTAACTAAAATCCTTCATTATAAGACTGTGTACTATTGAAGTCCTACTTAATCCCTGTAAAATAACTCAGGATTAAAAGTCTAGAATACTATTTCAAGGCTCCATCCATCTCACATTTAAAAATGTCCTATGGGGTGACTGCAAAAGACCCATGGAAAGGAAGCAAGGTAAAAACTATATTATATATAAATAATCCCATACCAAGAATTTAAATCCAAAAGCCAAATAAGAGTCAAAATCTCCTAAGAAAGTTATATGTATCAAAACGAAGTATTTAACCATATAAGTAAAAAATTGCCAAAGTTCTTCTCCGTTCGTGAGCTGAAAAGTAAATACATCTCTCACACAAAAGGACACTATGGATAGAGGAGCTTGAATAAAAATTTAGAAAGAAAGGCATGCAAGAGGACTCAAAAGAAAAGACAAAAGTCCAAAAGCACAAAAAGTGCAAAATGGCATGGGAATGAGGAACAAGTGAATATTTATGTTTACCATATGTTACAATCCTATGGTGTCCAAGCTGGAAGCTACCCGAAGACAAAGGTAAAAAAATGAAACTCACATTCTTGGCCTTATAAGAGTTATCTTGACTTTGAGATCTTGGTTTCCATTTTCCTAAATTGGACTATCATCAATGATTAAAAGTACATATATTTGCCATTTGGGAAATCCAGACATCTACAAGAATTCAACATGTTGGTTTTATTGTTAAAACAGTTTGTTACTTAAGGAGGAAGTTGTCCAGAGATCTGGGTTTCACCAGGTAGTCGCCAATTGTTGCAGCTGAAAGGTTTTCCCAATTTTTGTTAAATTTTGGACCCTCCTTGTAAAATTTATCCTGCCTAGATATGTTTTGGATTGCTGAACTTTGTTGTTCCTTTGCTACTCTTTAAGGTTAAATTGAGTTAAATTGTTGAATGACTATCTTTATCTGTTGATGCTAATGACTTGAACTTAATGCTTTGACTTATGGATCATTTCCTTTTTCGCTGTCGGAAGCTTATCGAATTGTGAATCAGAGCCGTAGTCATCTACGCAACCGCCGTTGCGGAAGCTTACTTATAAATGACCCGATATAAAGTTATGTTTTTCGTTGACGCGTTTTTTCGTTTTATTTTAATATCAGCATTTTTGTTTCATCACCGTCGGAGCATCAGTCCTTTGTGTTATCGTCGTTTCGGATGGCAGATTGCAAGCACGCCGACGAAAGCTCTTATTTTTTCCAATCCCACAGGGTTTTTTATTTTGCTCTTTTTCGCTGGATTATTCTTTGGTTGTTTCGATTGCCAATGTTCTTGGTTTCCATAGAGTCCATAGTCTATTTGATTCCCACCATTGCGGCTTCAGAGCGAACTAACTTTCGAACATGTTGTTTTCCGTTTGCCAATAGTTTGTTTTATTTTCGCCAATGGTTTGTTCTGGTTCTCTCCGATGTTTACTGGTCTGCGAAACTTTTTAGTCCATGTGACTTTCATCGTTGCGGCTCCTATTTGAACTAATCATCTGATGCTATAGTTTTTCTGATCTCCGATGCGGCATCTTTTAATGCTTTATTTCATCGACGTTTTATGCTGACCCGGGATCCTTAGTCTTTTTGGTCTCCGCCATTGCGGCGGCTTACTGAACTAACCTTCCGAATTGTAGTTTTTCCATTCACCGATGAAGAGTTTCATCTGCCCCATGTTTAGTTTTCCCGCCGGTGAGGTTTTTTCCCACCGTTTTGTGTGTGTTTTTACCTTATTTTTTGGGCGGTGGTGGTTTCAGATGCTTTTATCATTGGGGTTTTCGCAATGAGAGCGTAGTACAAGGCCTCACTTTTGATGATTAGTTTTACTGTTAGTATGGGTTACGTTTTTTTGAAAAGATGCAATCCGAATTAACGATGAATTTTTTGTTTTAATTGCAAACGGACTTAGAAGATTCTCCAGACCCAATTTGATGATTATTGTTCCGAAGAAGGACAAAGAAAAAAGGAGTTGGCTGAAAAGTGATGGGAAGAGATGTTCTAAGATCAACGGGATCTTAAAAAAGACAAAGCAGAATCGATAGCAGCAAAGGCCCAGGCTTGGAAAAGGTTCATCAGTTACCGAGACGGTCCCGTTTTATGAAGTACTCATAAGTCTTAATCCGAAATGTAACGCATTATATGAATCATGAGCACTCACAAAAGGACAAAATTGTGAGATTAAACGGTTGGGGGAGCCCAAAGGTCACCCGGGGGGGCAGCCCAAGGGTTTTTCTATTTTGTTTAAATATAGGAAAGTTAGAGGGAATAGAGGACTTTTTCCCAGTTAGAATTGTGAGAACATGTTGTAAGAAGAACTATTTCCTTTTGCAATAGATAATTACAATTTTGCATGTTGGAGAAAGCTTTGGTGGAATGTTCAAATGTTGTGTAATGGATATTGTTGAAGGGGAACTATTTTGTTTTCAGCTTTTGTCCATTGAGTGTGAGATTGTTCTAACTTGTTGAACCTATGTTCTTGTATGAATGCTCTCTAGTTTATTTTATGGAATTTCCACTATGAGTAATGAATGTTTTTCATAAACAATGAGCTATCGTGTTGTTCATTTATCTGTTCATGTTTATGTGTTTTGAAATAAAGAATAGCTACCTGTGATTTTTCTTAATGCATGAATAGTAATACAATACTCATTAAATGATAATCTTGCTCCCTAGGGACAGTTTAGTTAAGTTAGTTTTAGTTTTCTTGCTGTGTGTGATTTAGATGCAAGAGAGTTAAGACGAGAGGTAAGAAATTGCACATCACATTGTGACCGCTCCTTGTATTCTCTATCAATCTGCATTTTAGATAGGCATTTGCATCTCATACTTAAAACTAAAAAACTAAAAAAGAACACGGTGGACCGAGTCGTAACCTATAAAACCCTTTATTTTGGTTACTTGACCTACGGTAGCTGGACTGCAAACCGGACGGATTCCCCATACCAAATAGTAATGGGCTAGTTGGGAAAGTTTACTCGGGAGAATCCCTTGCTGTTGTCACCTGCGATTTTTCAGGCCTCAACAGGACACTTAGTAGAGATTGATAATCAAGAACAAAACGTTGATCTAGAAGATCCCAAAGTAAATAAGCCTTGTGAATCGGGTAATAATATCCCTCTTCCTTCATCTTCTTATATTCCATTAAAGGTTGAAGCTAAACTTGAAATACCAACTTATGATGGTCAAGTTATCTTGAAACGTTGAATAGTTGGTTGAAATATATAGAGGGTTTTTTTGCACTTATTTAATGAAAGAATCGTAGAAAAAATAGTTTGCTCATTGAAATGTCAAACATGATTTTTATGGTGGGAGAGCTATGTAGATGTATTAAGGCCAAAAAATATTTTTGAAATCCATAGCCTTAATACATCTACATATTTTCTGGCCTTGAAAATATTCCTTGAAATCATCTACATAGCCTTGAAATGTCAAACATGATTTTTATGGTGGGAGAGCTATGTAGATGTAACCTAGAAGATAATAATATGTAAAAGGGGCATTTCTGCATGGATTAATTATGAAGTCATCAACAAATGTTTTGGGAGTAAATATTTTCCTTAAGTCTATGAATAATGTTTTTGAAACTTTTATTCTATATGTGCATTTGGAGGATGTAAATTTTACATAGTTGTTAAACATTTTGACAAATGCATAAAATTGTATGTTTAGAGTACACCATAACTAGTTGTTAATAGTATATAGGGTAATTCTATTCAAGTTAAAGTCGTGATAATGTCAAAAACCATATTGATGTGATTTATTTTGGAGTTGTTACATAGAGCAAATTCCATTCACACATGCATGCTTGGTAGTGTTGCAATGACTTACTTATGGATATTTTGTCCCCTCTTATACGTTATTGTTTGAAAATTAATCCAACAGTGTTACATCTAGGCCATCAATGAAGGAAACAAAATGATTCGTAAATGAGAGAATTATAGCATTCTTGCTTCACAAACACATAATCTATGTGAAAATGAAATTTGTTCTCTTAACCCTGACCTAAGATTGATTACATGTCTCGTCCTATCTCCAGTGATCATGCACACAAGAAACCAACTGTATGGTTGTAGATTCATTTGGTACACAACAATTATGGTGTCTTTAAAGTTTTTGTTGGACACAATGGGCATTCACAACAATACCTCTTCTTGAATCATAAACCCACCATTGATTATATCCTATAAATTTTTGAAAGACATGCTAAATTTTTATTTCTATGATATATAATTAGTAAATGAGAGAATTATAGCACACTTGCTTCATGAACACGGAATCTATGTGGAAATGAAATTTGTTCTCTTAACCCAGACCTAGGATTGATTACATGTCATGTCCTATCTCTAGTGATCCTGCACACAAGCAACCAACTGTATGGTTGCATATTCATTTGGTACACAACAATTATGGTGTCTTTAAAGTTTGTGTTAGACACAATGGACATTCAAAACAATACCTTCTCTTGACTCATAAAATCACCACTAATTATAGCCTACAAATTTTTGAAAGACATACAAAATTTGTATTGCTATGATATCTAATTAGTAGGTGGGACCCCTAGAAAGAGAAGAGAAACGGGTTTGTTTTCAAATGTTCATGAACCAAAACCATATGAATGCTACTAAACTACCAATAAATGAGTACAATGGCATAAAATTATGAATGCTACTAATCTACCAAGAAATTAGTACAATGGCATATAGTCATGTTCAATAGTAACTATATCGTGTTTGATAGTATGATTACAAGGTATATTTTATTTGGTTACACAGGTTGCTGTCAAGCTTGTGATATTTTCATTGCATGGTCAAGGTATCAAGTGCAATATTTTTTTTGTTTAATGCATGCTAAAAATTGATGAAGAGGGATCCAGGGATCCATTAGATTCCTAGACCTGTGGGTTATGGCCCACATATGGAATGATAACTTCGTCCACGAAAGCAACGAAAATATCCCTCTATATTCAACACTCCACATCAAGCTTTCTGGTACAATCTCCAAGTTAATCCTCATGCAACTCGTTGAAGTGAAATCCTTCACACTTCTACAACGAACAAGTCTCTGATTTTCTTGGCTCGTGAACACACAGGAAACATTCCCCCTGGATATCGACTTAATGTTAGATCACCATCGATCCTTTAAGTGATCGATGATCGCTCAATGGATCTGCAATATTGTCATTCTAACATACATTCAGTTGCGCGTTCACCCCGTCATATATACACTCGGTACTTGATCTTACGCCGCATCGAATTGCGACTCCAACAGAATTTATACATAAAGACTCTTATTCTCATATCAATACACAAGTAGACAAGATTCAAAGACACAAAATAACTCATAGTTTCTCAGTATATCAAGTTCAAATTACATTACACGGCCACTATGGGCCTGGATGCCCTCTTGGCCTGATTTTACATTGTGCCTGGCCTATCTTGAAACACACAGGTTTATACTGAAATAAGAAAATACATTTTGGATCAGATCATTGAAAGGATCTGATTGAATTCTTAACTAAAATCGCTAACATCGCTCAAATACAACAACCCTATCACAACAACCACATGAAAATCAAGCAAATCGCATCACCTTGGCCACGTCCTCGCCTTCTGGAAGGAAAAAATGTGTTTGATATGGGATAGGGTTGATGCTCCTACATCAGAATCCCATGGTACAAAATTTTATGACATCTTGGTCATATTTCTTATGTTGTTGCTTCGATATTAAACCCGGTAGTCTTCCTTCCTTATGCATCATTGAGTTTCTCCTCAATGTTGAACAGTGAGCTGCAACCAAGCCTATGCAATAACAAGTCTTTTTAACCTTGCTACAAAACACCTCGCCAAACTCCTCTCCTACACTTGGCCTCTTGGTATTTTTTTGGTTCTATCCACTTAAAACCCTTTGAGCTTCTTTGCTATTGTAGGGTTCTGCACCTAACCCACCTTCTCCAACACACAGGAATCTTCTCGCTCTAATATCAATTCATGAAGACAGGTCCAGGGATCCATTTGATTCCTGGAACTGTGGTTATGGCGCACATATGGACTGATGACTTCATACACTGAAGCAATGAAAACCTCCCTCTATCTTCAACATGTTGATGTAATTGTAACTTCAGAATCTATTCACTTGTATATCTTATGTATTGTACCCCGATGTTTATTAAGAGATGTGTCTGTAATGTACTTGAATCATGTCATGCACCAATGTTTCTATCGGGAGGTTCTATAATGTAAACAAGTCATGTCAAGTCATTGTGGGTAACCCTCCTATTGATCAAGGATTAAATTCCCCCAAGTTCCGGGGCACTAGGGTTATTAGACTCTCCTAGAGAAGTCGACCCTAGTAGGGTTTAGTCAAGTCTGGAATTAGTATAAATAGAGAGCTAGCCTCTCTATTTATCACACACTCAGTCACACTCAGTTGTAGCGCATAGTTGAGCTAGAAGAAGACACTAGGGCTAGGAAGAAAGAGGTTACTGTTGTCGGGTGATCATCTTACTGTTTTGGGGTTTTACTTTTGTTGTTGATTCTATCTCTGAGGAATTTGTGGGGTTTTCTCCATTTATGGTTTCCCCAAGGAAAAACACTATGTTCATTGTCTCTTGTGTTTTATTGTTGTGCTTGTTATTCTCTCAGTTAAAGATCCTAATATAATGCTAGCTTGATGTTAAAAATCTAACATGGTATCAGAGCTAACCTGAGAAGAAGACACTGTGCAGCTGCGGAAAATAGGGCTTCCTACTTTATGGATATATCTCCACAGATTTTCAGCAAAAAAAGGTTGGATTAACTCTCCTCCCTAGGGTGCATCTTTCTGTCGAAGCAGAATCCAATTCTGAGGTTTTTTAGTTTTGGACCCGACACTACTACCGGAAATTAGGGCTTTCAACAGAAGTGGAATTTTTCAGTGAGCCCATGCCTAGATTGATCTCATCCTCAAAATCGAAGTTTAGAGATAAATATCAAAGCATTTGGTTGGACAAAACTCCGAAAAAGCAAAACCCTAATCTGCTCCTGAACCAGCACTACAGAATTTCAGCTCCAAATCCAGATCTGACATCTTGACCTGGTAAGATATAAATCTTTTGTATTTACATTTAAGGTTCTCAGTTAAGATGTCTCATCATACCAAGCTTGATGAAAAGCTTGAGGGAGCTGATAACTTCCGAGCCTAGAAGTACAGGATCTCCCTGGTTCTGGAAGAAAATGAGTTGGACTCCTATATCAGTGAGGAGGTTCCAGTTCCCGAGGGAGATGAGGCTAAGGCCTTACACAAGAAGAAGTTGGTTATGGAAAAGAGGATTATTGTTGATTCAATCAAGGATCACCTCATACCACATGTATCCTCCCTAAAGACACCTAAAGCTATGTTTGATGCCCTAACCAAATTGTTTGAAGGGAAGAACATAAACCGGAAGATGACTCTAAGAAACCAACTGAAGAATGTAAAGATCCAAAATGTAGAAACCATCCAGTATTAATTTACAAGGGTATCTCATATCAAGGAACAGCTGGAAGTAGTAGATAAAGAAGTGGAAAATGCAGAGATTGTAATGACCACCTTGAATGGTCTCCCTAGATCATGGGACTCCTTTATTCAAGGAATCTATGCCAGAAAGAAGTTAGTTAAGTTCAGCAGACTATGGGAAGAATGCTCTCAAGAAGAAGCTCGGATAGCAGCTCGAGAAGAGAAGATGGGAAGTGAAGATCAAGCTCTCACCATTCACTCCAAGAAAAGCAGAAGAAACTCTCATCACTCCAGAGGTAAAACGTTTCACCAGAAAGATAACATTAGAAAGGACTTATCTAAATTAAGATGCTATACATGTGATGAAAGAGGACACTTTTCCAAAGACTGTCTTAGGAGCAAGACTAACTCCCATAAGAATAAGAGAAACAAGAGAAGACATCATGCTCATGCTTCAGAGGATGATGAACCTTCCACAAAGAGAACCAGATATGAAAGTGAAGATTCTTCAAGTGATGAAGAATATGTTTTGATTTCCACTCTCATGGGAAACATTACTCATGGAAACAATGATTGGCTTATAGACAGTGGGGCTTCCAAGCATATGACAGGATTCAAAGAATCCTTTGTGAAACTATCAGAACATGAATCACCTCACAAGATGAAGCTCGAAGATGAATACCAGTATCCAATAAAAGGTAGTGGGGAATCCTCCTCTAAGCTAAACTCTGGAAAGTCTATGACAATGAAGGAAGTATTGTTTGTACCAGGACTAAAGAAGAACCTCCTCTCCATATCTACATTAGCTGCAAAAGTAATGAGGGTTGCATTTATAGATGGCCAAGTCATCATGTGGCCAAAGGGAAAGACTATTAATGATGTAGTAGTGCTTGGGGAACAAGAAGGAGGTCTATACAAATTGAACGGCCATCTAGAGCAAGCCTTGGTCCATGAAACAGTAGAGCCAAATGAACTATGGCATAGAAGGCTTGCACATGTGCATTACAGAGCACTACCACTTGCAAGCAAAGCTATTGAAGGTCTTCTAGAAATTCAAGCAAAACATGACGGAGTCTGCAAAGGATGTGTGAAAGGAAAGAACACAAAGAAGACATTTCCAAGTAGCAAGAGCAAGGCAAAAGGAATCTTAGAAATCATCCACTCTGATGTATGCAGTCCAATGTCATCAAGTTCACTAAGTGGGTATGTATACTATGTTTCCTTTATTGATGACTTTTCTAGGAAGACATGGATTTACTTCATGAAGAACAAAGATGAAGTATTCAGCAAGTTCAAGGAATTCAAAGCCTTGATCGAGAACCACACTGAAAATAAGATCAAGACTTTTTGATCAGATAATGGCGGAGAATTCACATCAAATGAATTCAAAGAGTTATGCAAAGAATCAGGGATTAAGAGAGAGTTGTCCACTCCATATAATCCACAACAGAATGGGATTGCATAAAGGAAAAATAGAACTATCATGGGAGCTGCAAGAGCAATGCTTCATGATCAAAATCTTCCTATGCATCTTTGGGCAGAAGCTTCCAAAACAGTGGTGTATGTACAGAACCATACTCCACACGAAGTACTCGAGAACAAGACACGTGAAGAAGTCTTTTTCGGCAAGAAACCAGAAGTCAGCCATATCAGAATATTTGGTTGTCTAGTGTACATACACATTCCAGAAGAGAAGAGGACAAAATTAGATCCTTCAGGAAAGAAGAGTATATTTGTGGGATACTCTGAAAGCTCGAAGGCTTATAGAATATACTTCCCAGGATTCAAGAAGATCAACATCAGCAGGGATGTGACATTTGATGAAGACTCAGCTTACAACTCCAGAAAGAGACCTGCTGAAGAACTTGAAGAAGCAGAAGCACCCAAAATTCATGATACAACCATGAACAAAGAAACTCAAGAAGAAGATTGAGAATTTGAAGAACCACAAGAACCTGTAGATCCACCTCAAGAGAAGAATCCTCATAAGAGGAAACCTCCTTGGGTATGAGAAGCTATCCAAGGTGCAGAAAGATATGGGGCTCCAGAAGAGAATCACAGAGAAAGAAAGAGGGCAAGGTCCTGCTCCGGATATGTAGCATTATTATGTGATTTCATCGATAAAGAACCTTCCAATTATGAATAAGTGGCAAAACAAAAAGAATGGAAGGATTCTATGATCGAAGAGTATCAATTGATCATGAAGAATGATGTTTGGGATGTTGTCCCACCAGAAGGGAAGTCAGTTGTAACTTCCAAATGGATTTACAAGATCAAGCATGCTGCAGATGGTAGCAATGAAAAATATAAACCAAGATTTATTGCCCATGGTTTCTCCCAGAAAGAAGGAATATACTATGAAGAAACTTTTGCACCTGTATCCAGATACACTTCTATCATATCAGTACTTGCTCTGGCTACAGTGATGAAATGGAAGATACACCAGATGGATGACAAGATTTTCTTGAATGGCGTAGTAGAAGAAGAAGTATATGTGGAACAACCACTCGGTTTTGAGACACATGACAGAGAGTCTCATGGATGTAGATTGAAGAAAGCCCTGTACGGTTTGAAACAGCCACCCAGGACATGGTACGGCAGAATTGACAGCTTTTTATCCAGTTTGGGCTTTACCAAGAGTAAAGCAGATTCCAACCTTTACTACAAGGTTGAAGATGGCAACTTAGTGATGCTCCTGCTGTATGTAGATGATCTGTTTGTAACATGTATGGATAGGTTGATTACTGATACAAAGAGGAAGCTTGCTGCCGAGTTCGAGATGAAGGACTTGGGTATTGATAGGTAATAACTCCCGATTTGTATTATTCCCTTGCTAATGCATATATTTATACAATTCATATGACGGTTGTGTTTCACCTTCCGCCCAGCCTTTTCGGCTTCCTACATAACTATTCAATTTTCTTTATTTATTTACAAAATATATAATCCCGATGGATTATATTCCAACAATCCCCCTCTTAATCTGAAGGGGTGTTCGTAAGTCCAAGCATGTTTCTGAATCTTTCAAACTTTTCTCGTCCAAGCGCTTTGGTGAAGATGTCTGCAATTTGATCATTTTTGGAACAATGTCGAAGATGGACTGTCTTGGCCTCTACATGATGTCGAATCAAATGATACTTTGTGTTGATGTGTTTGGTTCGATCATGGAATCTAGGATTCTTAGCCAGCTTGATTGCAAAAGTATTGTCGACCAATAATGGAGTGGAGTTCTCTTGTTTTTCTTGCAAATCTTCAAGTATCTTCCTAAGCCATACTATTTCTTTCGTTGCTTCAGTTGCAGCCACATATTCTGCTTCTATTGTTGAATCTGCTGGAACTGACTGTTTGCGTGATC
>LPNX011032096.1:290432-312998 GCA_001517045.1 Pseudotsuga menziesii | reverse complement strand
AGGCAGTGCCATCGATAGGAAGAGCACTTTAGGGTGTTGCTTCAGTATGGGATCAGGTGTGATCTCTTGGTTTAGCAAGAAGCAATCCTGTGTGGCACTGAGTACAGCTGAAGTAGAGTATGTCACAGCTTGTTTAGCTAGTTGTGAGGCAGTATGGCTGAGGAAGCTACTGTCTGATTTATTTGATCTCCAGTTAGATGCTACTTGTCTATATTGCGACAACCAAAGTTGTGTGAAGTTGTCGGAGAACCCAGTGTTCCATGACAAGTCGAAGCATATCGATATCAAGTATCATTATATCATGGATATGGTGTAGAGGGGAGCAGTGAAGCTCCAGTATGTTGCGATGGACGAACAGATAGCTGATGTGTTGATGAAGCCATTATCCAGAGTGAAGTTTGAGTACTTCAGGGAGAAGCTTAGTGTTCTCCAGATCGAGGTTCCTTCCAAGGGGAAGTGATGATTCCGTGAGCCATTCTGTCATGATGAGAGGATTAGTTCCTACATGATAAGATATAAGGGTTGTTTCCATTCTTGGAATGGAGGTGCCTGGTCAGTTACCAAGAATACTCGGTCTAGGACTGAGGGCCATTCTGATATGACTGTGGGATGTGTTCCCACATGATCAGATATGAGTGCATGGCCAGTCTGATGTGATTGTGGGATGTGTTCCCACTTGATCATATATAAGGGTTGATGCCATTCTCTTGGAGAATGGAGGCACCTGGTCAGTTACCAGGAACCCTCAACCTAGGGTTGAGAGCCTTTCCAGCAAGGTTGCAGGATGTGTTCCCGCATGGTTGGATGTAAGTGCAGAGCCCTTCCATGAAGGTTGCACGATGTGTTCCCACATGGTTGGATGTAAGTGCAGAACCCTTCTAGCAAAGTTGCAGGATGTGTTCCCGCATGGTTGGATGTAAGTGCAGAGCCCTTCTAGTAAGGTTGCAGGATGTGTTCCTGCATGGCTAGATGTAAGTGCAAAGCCTTTCTAGCATGGTTGCAGGATGTGAACCCGCATGGCTAGATATAAGTGTTGAGCCTTTTCGATATGGTTGTGGGATGTGTTCCCACATGATTGGATGTGAGTGCTAGGCCTTTCTGATGTGATTATAGGATTGGTTCCTACATGATCAGATGTGAGTGTTGGGCATGCCTTTCTGACATGGCGTTGGATGTGTTCCTCTCATGGTCAGATGTAAGTGATGGGTGGGCCATTCTGACTTGGTGTCAGATATAAGCGCTGAAGAAGACCTACATGGAGGCTAGGCCTACAACCAGCATGAAAAAGGGTTGGATCTGTAGAACTTCCTATGACGAGAAGAATCGTGAGATAGCACCCGTGATGATGATCCAGTGATGATGATCCAATAGTGATGATCCAGATCGAGTGATGATCCATATCCAGAGATGATGCTCCAGTGATGATCCAGATCAAGTGATGATCTAGATCCAGTGATGATATTCTAGTGATGATCCAGATTGAGTGATGATCTAGATCCAGTGATGATGATCCAGATCAAGTGATGATCTAGATCCAGTGATGATGAACCAGATCGAGTGATGATCTAGATCCGAAGATGAAGATGACTTGAAGATGAAGATGACTTGAAGATGATGAGGACTTGAAGATGACGAGGACTCGATGATGATCTAGATGATACAGAGAAGAAGACTTGTGCTGATAAATTGTATCGAGAGAATACCTTCCTAGTTAAGAGGGAGTGTTGATGTAATTGTAACTTCGGAATGTATTCACTTGTATATCTTATGTATTGTACCCTGATGTGTATTTAGGGATGTATCTGTAATGTACTTGAGTCATGTCATGCCCTGATGTTCCTATCGAGAGGTTTTATAATGTAAACAAGTCGTGTCAAGTCATTGTGGGTAACCCTCCTATTGATCAAGGGTTAAAGTCCAAGCAGTTTTGGGGAACTAGGGTTATTAGAATCTCCTACAGAAGTCGTCCCTAGTAGGGTGTGGTCAAGTCCGGAATTAGTATAAATAGAGAGCTAGCCTCTCTATTTATCACACACTCACTCACACTCAGTTGTAGTGCATAGCTGAGGAAGAAGAAGACACTAGGGCTAGGAAGAAAGAGGTTACTGCTGTCGGGAGATCATCTTACTGTTTTTGGGTTTTACTTTTGGTGCTGATTCTGTCTCTAAGGAAGTTACGGGGTTTTCTCCATTTATGATGATCTAGATGATACAGAGAAGAAGACTTGTGCTGATAAATTGTATCGAGAGAATACCTTCCTAGTTAAGAGGGAGGGTTGATGTAATTGTAACTTCGGAATGTATTCACTTGTATATCTTATGTATTGTACCCCGATGTGTATTTAGGGATGTATCTGTAATGTACTTGAGTCATGTCATGCCCTGATGTTCCTATCGAGAGGTTTTATAATGTAAACAAGTCGTGTCAAGTCATTGTGGGTAACCCTCCTATTGATCAAGGGTTACAGTCCAAGCAGTTTTGGGGAACTAGGGTTATTAGAATCTCCTAGAGAAGTCGTCCCTAGTAGGGTATGGTCAAGTCGGGAATTAGTATAAATAGAGAGCTAGCCTCTCTATTTATCACACACTCACTCACACTCAGTTGTAGTGCATAGCTGAGGAAGAAGAAGACACTAGGGCTAGGAAGAAAGAGGTTACTGCTGTCGGGAGATCATCTTAATGTTTTTGGGTTTTACTTTTGGTGTTGATTCTATCTCTAAGGAAGTTACGGGGTTTTCTCCATTTATGGTTTCCCCAAGGAAAAACACTGTGTTCATTGTCTCTTGTGTTTGATTGTTGTGCTCGTTACTCTCTCAGTTAAAGATCCTAATATAATGCTAGGTTAATGTTAAAAATCTAACACAACACTCCACATCAAGCTTTATGGTCCAATATCCAAGTTAATGCTCATGCAACTTGCTGATGTGAAACCCTTCACACTTCTACCACAAACAAGTCTATGATTTGCTTAGCTCATGAACGCACCAAAAACATTCCCCCTCGATATCAACTTAATGTTATATCACCATCGATCCTTTCAGCAATCGATGATCACTCAATAGATCTGCAATACTGTCATTCGAGCATACATTGCGCTGCACGTTCACCCCATCACATATACACTTGGTTCTTGATCTTACACCGCATCAAATTACGAATCCAACGGAATTCATACATAAAGAGTCTTATTCGCATAATCAATACACAAGTAGAAGGAATTCAAAGACACAATATAACACATAATTTCTCATTATATCGAGTTCAATTTACATTACATGGCCACTATGGACCTAGATGCCCTCTCGGCCTGATTTTACATTGTGCCTGGCCTATCTTGAAACACACAAGCTTATACTTAAATAACAAAATACATTTTGGATCAGATCACTGAAAGGATCCGATCAAAGTCTTAACTAAAATCGCTAGCTTTGCTTAAATACAACAACCACATGAAAATTAAGCAAATCGCATCATCTTGGTCACGTCCTCACCTTCTAGAAGGTAAAAATGTGTTTGATCTGGTATAGGGTCGATGCTCCTACATCAAAAAATCACATTTATGCAATAATAGCATGCTAATTTTTGTGGAGTTACAAATGTGTTAATATACAATTTTGATCATATATCATAGTTGAAGGATATAGTTGACAAGCAAGGTTACAATATATAAACATATCCTTTGAAATCTATTTCGATTTCAAATCTACATGGTGTAATACATAGCATGTGTTTATTACATCGCAAAGGAAAATGAAAAGGGTATATATATCACTTAGTCCCGATGGGGACGGTGTACCGATCAGTCCTGAAGTATGCAACTCAACAGACCTATGTTCGAGTCTGGTGGAAGTATGTAACTCAGCAGATCTATGTTTGATTCTGGAAAGGCCTTAACACAAAAACTAAGTTCAAGTCCAAGCACTTTCACATGTGAAAATATATATATATATATATATGAAAAGGGTTAACTTTTCAGTACATTTTGGAACCAATTAATTAGGCACAAAAATCTACAAATTTGATTTGATTTTTCTAATTGATGACTTGTTTAAACTCTTGATTTTTCTTTGAATAATAGTCATGTCTGATATTAAATGAGTGTACTTGGCATGCGGTACCTTGCTCATTTCGAAATCAACGAATGGTTTCCATATCGATTGACTAGAAAGTGAGATATGATGTGGCTAGAGTTAGTAATATGCACAATGTGAAATATTTATTGCTTTGGGGGGACTATATGAGAACTCTATGTGACTCGACAACTTTGTACAAAGTAATTCTACATATATATGAATACTTCTCATATGGTATACTTGCATAAAAATATCTAGGTTGACAATATGTTTGAAACCTGGTAGAGTTGCTACCCTATCTACAGTTGCATGAGTATTTCCCATATGATAATCTTATGTGAAAGAATTATGATTGGTGATTTGTTTAGATCTCAATTTGTTTAGTTTCTTTGTTGGTCTTGAAATATTGATTTTCACGTGAAGAGATTATGGCTCGGATCAATATTGATTGTGACTCTGCATTTGGATAGGAAAAGTGTCGAATGCATATGATATTGCTCCCAAAATAATCGAGCATGAATTATGTCTGTAAAAAGAGAAATCATGCATTTTATATTTTCAATATGCATTTCAAATTAAGGCTTGATTGTATCATGAGGTGAAAATTAAAGTTAAACGCCCAAGCATATTGAGTCCATTTGTTGAGTTAGTCAGACTAATCATCAGTCTTAAAGTTTGGAATATTGTATGCATTTAAATAATTCAATATTTCAAAGTTGACTTTAGAATAATAAATGTATTGAGTTGAAAGTCATGGATTTTCAGTTTGTTTGGATGAGTTTGATGGAGATTACTTGCCTCATTCATTTTTTATACTCTCAAAGTGAAGGAAATGCACATTTGCTAAATCATGGTGATATCCACCATACTAATAAAATATATGTGCCCTGCAAAAAGCAACGATCCTAATGTCTATTATAAACAAATTGCTTTCAAATCCATTTCTTTGAACTAGTCTTGATACAATATTATTTAAACTAGGAATACATTTTGTTATGGACTTCAACACTGACAAATATGTAAAAATAAATAATTAGATACATGTCCATTTTAGAAAATACAATTTTCATCCAATTAATGTGGCCAATGGTATAAACTATAGCACTGAATTTAAGCCCAGGTCAGACTACCAAAAACATTAACAATCTAAATGTGGCATATCTCCATCGAGGAGACCACATGCAAGTCATAAGCCTTGACTCTCAACAGGAAAGAATATCTCCAAACCATGGCATATAAGTCGAAAGTAAATCCCACTTTTTTAACAAAATACCACTCGTTTAACCATGGGAATCAGTAACTAGCTGGAATTACCTGGGAAAGGCCCTCTACTATTAAAGGTTTTTATAAAACAATTAATAAACTTGTACTTTAATGGAAACTTAAACTGTAAAACACTGAAGTAAAAATGCACCAGTAGTAAAATTCTAATCAACCACAAATATAATTTTCATCTCTTTCAACTTTAACACTCCTTTAAGGATCAATGTGTTAAAGGTACACAACTAAAACCAAAAATACATGTAGAGCAGCAATAAATAAATTAAACAAGACTAACAAATAGCATCAATAAAATATCTAACTGAGAAAACAATATTGGTTTAGACATTTCTTATACTTGGATATACTTTCAAATAAGACCTTGTCTCTATAAGAAAAGTCACTAAAGGAACAAATATGGACCTTATCTGAGGGCATGGACATACCTAAGAGAGAGAGAGAGAGATAAGTTGTTGTAGAGTAGAGTTAGACAAGTACAGACCTCAAGGTGCTAACCAAAAATAATCCACAAGTGTATAAGTGAGGATGGTAGCCTCAAACCCTTGCTGCAATAAATGACAGTCTTTAGGACAGTCATACAACAAGCAAATAGCAGCACCCTTCTAATGTGCAGAGGCATCCTTAAATCATACACTAACACCCTCAACCTACAACAACACCTTCACAAAGACGACGACACTCTCATACACAGTAGTGAAAACCTCAAAGAGGCTGAGAGAGGAAACAAAACCCTTCAGCAAGCTCACAACACCCCTATACATACTCAACAAGGTCAGAGTGAAGGTATAGTCCACAAAACAAGCCTACGGTGAAGGTACAACCCACAAAATAGGCCCACGATGAAATTAAGTTGCACAAAATAGGCCCACGGTGAAGGTTACAACCTACGGGATAGACCCACGGTGAGGGTACAGCCCCCAAAATAGTGAACGGCATCCCCTAGCAGGCTCAACAAAAGTCACGACTCCCTCTAGAAATATCATTGATCCCCTATACAAGCTCAGCAAAGGTCACGGTAGCCCTTAGCAAGCTCAGGAAATGTCACGGTAGCCCTCATGGTAGCCTACACAGGTCTTGGAACCCTACAGAAAGTAGACAACAGTGCTTATGGTAGCCTAAACAAGCAACGACCCAAAAGATCAAACCCTACAGCAGACCTTACCCACAGAAGAAGAAAAAACAACCTTAAAAAAAGCTTTGATGTCACCTTCAGAGATGTTGGAAACCCTAGGTCAGACATGAACCATAGAGCTGAGATATCTCTCCAAGACACTTACATAATGAATGCTAAGTCTTGCATTTATATCTTCTTAGAAACTTCTAAAAGGATCCTCCTTCTAGAAAATTTTCAAAAAACGGGTTTTCTCAAAGGTCAAGACATCATACATTAAGGAGCGTTTCCAAATAGATATAACAATAAAATTAAGTCATCGTAACAAAAGGGTCAAGGTACCACACCCAAGAGAGGGTGATAACACAAGGACCAACAAGGGGTCAACACAAGGAAAACTACAAGACAATAATAGGTGTCATAATAAAGTAGTAGGACAAGCCTTTTACCTACAAGACCAAGGTGTACCAACAGGTGGGAGGACAACCCTTTTACCCACAAGACCAAGCAACCAAACTTTTATCTTTCTCTCTCAAGGTATAAGGTCCACAAGTGTTCCATACAATAACTGGAAGTATTTAACATCACTATATAAGGAAGGTCCAAAGTGAATGATATGATCCTCAGGTCCTCCTGACTACTCCTAAAGGTCAAGTTCTAGTGACATCATCAAGGGGTGGTCGATGCATTAAGAGATTACCTAGCTCAACCATGTAGGAGAGGACGACATCACAAATCATCATACTAGTTAACTGATCAAGATTTTCCTGGTTAACTGACTAGGACTATCCCTGTAGGACCTACTTGGTCCTAGACCAAGAATTTGTCTGGTCTCAGACCAAGATGTCTTTGTCTTGGCCTGTAGGATTTGCTTAGTTCTTATGACCAAGCATTGTCTAGTCCCTGGCCATAATACCCTAGAGACAAATAAGGGCCCTAGCCACATGCTAGGGATTTTGTCTTGGCATCAACCTGCTTGGTCCCAGACCAAAAACCACAATAGACTGTTGGAGGCCCTAAGGTACCTCCTAGGGACTTACTCTTCCTGGTTAACTGACCAGGAACCCTAGTTAACTAACTAGGGTGCCATCTTCCCAAAGAATGGCTCTCACACTATCTTTAACATCTACAACCCAAGAGGATATCCAACAGCCTACAACCTGGATATACCAATAATTCATGATTAAATAAGGGTCAAGATGTCCCAAAGCACACCCATAGGGAATCTATCCATCTAGCCTAATCACAATGGGCCAATATCTCAATGGAGATTTGAACAAAGCTGGGGAGAGAAAAACCTACCTCCCAACCATTGAGTCGTGACTCCTCAACTTAACAAAAGGTCTTTTTCCAAAAAAAACAAAGTACGACTTATATACCCAAACCCTCAACAAAATAAATAGCTTTAAACCATGGCATAGAACTCAAAAGTAAATCCCACTTCCTTAACAAAAGGCCATTGACCAACCAAACAAAGAAAAACTGATGCACTCTTTGAAGAATAATGATGCTAACCAACTATGGGTTGCAAAGGGCGAACCAAATGAAATAACATGTCGACTTTGTATCAACGATGCATTCTTGAAGACATTATTATCGATGAATTTGGTGCATATTTTTCGTCTAATGGAACAATCAGTTGTCCAAGACAATGCATTTCTAAAGCATGCTTTAACTGTTGAGATTTGTATCTCGTCCTTTATGCAGTGATGCCTAGCATGAAGGGACATTAGCAGAGTAGTCATGGATGTAGGGTGTGACAAACACTCTACCAGTAGCATGACTTCAGTTGTGGAAGCATGCAGTGAGCTATGTACCTTTTACCTTGTGCATGTGGGATTTTTTAAGGTGGTAATGTTATTTTTAATGCAAAAGTGTGATTTTGCATGAAACTCAAATTAGGGATTTGGAACCCTAGTCAGACACTCAAGCTACTGTAAGGAGGAAGGGGGTAAAGGTAAAGTGACTCAAGACCAACTTCAAAGATTGAAGAGCCAAAGAGGTGAGGCACACTTTTGAGAAAAGAGGGAGCATTTTTTGAGGAGGTGCACACTTCTAAGAGAGAGGGTGCATGCTTGAGGTTGAGAGGGCTAAGAGTAGTGACACATATTCTTCGGAGATTGATGAGAGGGTTCCTTGATCATTCAAATACTGAGTGACAATCGAATAGCATTTCTATTGAGCAAACAGAGAATAGTAAGAGGGGCTCATTCCAGGAGAGTGGGGGGCGTATTCTTCTGATGCTGAGATAGCAGAGAAAGTCTGGGGCACATCTTTTAGAGACTAAGGGGGTGCACCTCCCTGGGAAAAGATCCAGATATGATTGCATTAGAGATCAAAGAAAACAAAGAGCACACTTGCTAGATTTTTCACACTTGTGCCAAAGGGGTTCATTCCTTCATAGAGAGTTCAGTTGTTCAAGAATTTTCCTAGATATCTAGCACACCTTTCTAAGGCATCAAGTTATTTTGTGTAATTGATAAAGTTGATTGTAATCTCTCGCATATTTATATGGTTGAGATTATAGAAAGCCCAAGTTTGTTGGTTTTCCTCGTTGAGGTTTCCAAGGTAACTCATTGTGTTTTTGTGTGTTTGGTTTCCAGTTATGTTGCACATGTTAGATGAAGTTAATGAGTTTATAATATTGTTGCTTATAGATCATATATGAGAATTATTATCTATGTATGTATCTAGGAATCTATTGAAAGTAGTATATCAGAGTTAAGCTCGACTCTTATGATAAGATAAGTGAGTGAAAATTAACATGGCCTCATAACATCATCTTTAAAAGAAATCAAGGGTTTATACAATGATATTACAAAGAGTGTAGATTAGTTTGATTCAAGGGTTTGAATCACAGTTATTTCAGATCTTCAGGGTCATGGCAACCGTACTGAGGTTTGAAGATAGGTTCAATGGAGGTACCAACTTCAGTGCATGAAAGGAAAGAATCATGTTGTTGGAAGAGAAAGAGTCATGAGGTATTATGGAGAACACAACAACAAATATTGTGACAATTCCAATAGATACAACAAGCTTGGTCACATACAATAAGAGGAAGGTGAAGGCCAAGCACATTCTTCTAAATTTCATGAAGGATCGTATCATTTTGCATGTAAACAAAAAGACGCATGGCTATGATATGTGGACAACATTGACGAATCTTTTACAGACTAGCAATGCAAACAAGAAGATGGAGCTACAATAAAAGCTTCACAATATTAAGATGCTCAAGGATGGGTTAGTTGCAGCATATCTTACCATAGTTACTCAAGTTCGAGATGAACTTGGAGCAGTAAGTGAAGAGATCGCATATGCATAGTTTGTGAGGTCGGCCTTGAAAGTCTTCTCCAAACCATGGGAGACATTTGTTCGTTTCTATTGTTTCCAAAGAGAATTACCTAGCTCGAATAGATTGTGGATGATTTCACTCAGGAGGAGATAAGATTGGAATCCAATTAGTCAGACCACAAACATGGCAAGGATGAGGAGGGCGTAGCACTTGTAAGCATAAGTAACGGAAAAGGTAAGAAGAACTTCAGAGAGGGATCAGCTTCAAAAGGTAAAAAGGATCTAAGTAAAATCAAGTTTTACGCTTGCGAGTACAGCCATTATGTGGGCCAATGTCCTCAGAAGAAGGGCAAGAAGGAGAAGGATAGACAGGTTGCAATTGTTGTGGAGGTGGATGAGTTTACTGCAAAGTTCGAGAAAGAGTTCTCCCTTGTGTCATTTGTTTCAAGTTGTGATAGTTATCAACCTGAGGTTGAGGTTGAGGTTGACGAATGATGGATAGTTGAAAATGAGAATTGTAGCCACATGATAGGGATGCAAGATGCATTCCCCACTTCATAGACGATTTCAGATCAACTTGTAGAGGGTATGGAAGGAACAGTACATACAGTGAGAGGAGTGGGACGAGTGAGTTCCCAACTAGAATTTGGAGAACTCCTGAGGTTGAGATTGATGAGAGATGGATAGTTCATAGTGGGCATTGTAGCCACATGACAAGGATGCTAGACGCATTCCTCACTTTAGAGACGGCTCCATATCATCTTGTATAGGGTATGGAGGGAAGAGTGCATACAGTCAGAGAAATGGAACGAGTGAGATTCCAACTAGAGTTTGGATAACCCCTAGAGGTATCAAGAGTACTCTATGTTCCAGGGCTGAAGGTTAACAAACTTTCAATTCCATCCTTGGAAGGGGAGGGATATGTAGTAATGTTCAAGAAGAAACACATAGTCATTTTCCTAGTGGGAGTGGATTTGGTTGACTCGGTATTGATAGGTCATCGAAGAGATATTGAGTATGTAGTGAATGGCCAGCCTACATCAAATGGATCTGGGTGGATCACAGGTTGAGTATGAGATAGACAGAGTGAGAAGATCCAATGATTGATGTGAGAAGCTTTAAGAGGAGAGTGAGAAGCTCCAAGGGTTGAAGTGGATCCAAGTAGTCAATCCTCAACACAAAAACCCAAAGGAGAATCCTCAATTCAGGGGAGTCAACGAGAGGCTACTTCTTCCAGTTCTAGAAAAAAGGTTAGTTAGTACGATTTGACTCTAGCGGAGGCTTAGAAGCTAGATGGGACATCTCGGAGCAAGAGAGTCAGGCACAAGTCTTCAAGATCAGTAGAGGGACACCTTCCAAAGGCAGAGGGAGCTTCTACAGCAAACAGTATGGGATGTCTGTAGAGGGATTCTAGTAGGACTTGTTAGAAAGACTTCCCTCATTAAGAGGGAATGTTAATATTTGCATCTCGAGATGTCTTTCATGCAATCATGCCTAGCATGGAGGGACATCAGCAGAGTAGGCATGGATGTAGGGCGTGAGAAACACTCTACTAGTCAGCATGGCTTCCGTTGTGGAAGCATGCAGTGAGTTTTGTACCTTTTATCTTGTGTAAGCAGGAGTTTTTAATGCAATAGTGTTATTTTTAATGCGAAAATGTGATTTTGTATGGAACTCAAATTAGGGATTTGGAACCCTAATCAATCACTCAAGTTATTAAAAGGACACGAGGGGTAAAGGTAAAGTGGCCCAATATCGAATTCAGAGATTGAAGAGCCAAAGAGGTGAGGCGCACTTTTGAGAGAGAAGGTGCAGGCTTGAGGCTAAGTGCATAGGCATATTCTTCAGAGACTGAGGAGAAGATGCTTTGATCGATCAGAGACTAAGTGACAATCAAAAAGCATTTTTATCGAGCAAACACAAAGCAATAAGGGGTGCATTCCAGAGAGTGGGGGGGCGTACTCTTCTAAGGCTGAGACAACAAAGGAAGATTGGGGCGCATCTTTCAAATACTGAGAAAGGGCGCACTTCCCTAGGCAGAGATCCATAGCTAATTGCAACAAATATCAAAGCAGACATAGGGTGCACTTGACATATTGGTCACACATGTGCCAGAAGGGTGCATTCCTTCAGAAACAGTTCAGATGTTGAATAATTCTACCAAAGATTTAGCACGCCTTTCCAAGAAATCAGGTTCTTCTGTGTAATTGATAAAGTTGATTGTAATATCTTGCATATTTCTCTTGTTGGACACAATGGCCACACTAAGTGGGGGGCGAGGGAGAGGGGGGGGGAAGATGAATCAATGTGTGAGCAAATTAAACCTTTTTACCTTCAATTAATCAATCAGAGTATATCAAGCATTATGTTATCAATTACATCATCATATGCATCAGCCAAATCATAAGCACAACAATCACATCAAAGAGAGACATAAGAATATTTGTGATGTGAGCTTTATTTATTTACAATGGAAGACTACAATCTCCTCGATTATAATCAGTACCAACAGATGAAAAGAGAATCAACTCTCATAACAAGACCTAGCCTGGGTTTTTTAGTTCCAAGTAAGAAAGGATTGAGGAGTCCAATCATTAAGTGCAAGACTTAACTTGCATCAATCTCTGCTCATGTACCTCTACACTTCGATCTCTGCTTTACTCATCACTCTTTGCAATCTGCTCATCAACAATGACGTTCAATCTTCTTTGCAAATCTATATTGTTGGTCATTTGTTCATGTACATATCATTATCATCATCAAGAATATCGGCATGTATTCGTCATCATCATTAAGGTCTGAAGATCACCAACAAAGTTTGTCACATAATCATAGGTTATGTATCAAGGTGTAAATTCATGCATCATCATCAAAGTATGCAGCATAGTATACATCGTCCTTCTTCTCAAATCATATCATCATCCTTATAAAAGTATACATTATCATCATCCTACAGTTGTATGCAACATCATCACAAGGTAGCATGCATTATTGTACTTCATTGTATATGAACTATATATATTAACTGTTCGGGTACACAGGGTACTCCCAAAAGACCGAACACCTTGAGCAACCGCTTCACACAAATAGATTATAGATCAACACACCGATGTTTGTCACGTGGTTAAAACTCTCAAGAGGAAAACAGTCCACGTCCCCAGCCAAATAGCTACTTGGAGCAATTTATTATGCAAAAGAAAGAAAGTTAAATGAGCTTCTCATAATCGATCAACTACCCAAGGACCCTCTATGCTCTTTAAATAGAGATCATAAATCAATCGGGTGTTAAGCCATGAATCAATGGTAGGTATGATCTAAGAGAAGTTGAACCATCGGATCACTCTATGTCTAGAACATATCGTGACCGTCGGATTAGAATATTTACAAATGCATACTAATTCATACTAAAGAAACACACTTTTACCTAACGGATATATTACACAAGTTGATCTTAACTAACTCCTAAGTGTCTAAATATCCTAACATCCCCCCTTAAGAACAACTTGGAATAGGATTGAAGGATTTACAAAAGTGACACTATTAGGAGAAGAAAGGAGGCATTAGAGCCTATCCCCCCTCAAGGACACATTCCTGAACTCCTAACATAAACCGAAATTTAGAAAACTTGAGACTTGGTGAAGATGTCTGCAACTTGATCATTTGTAGGGCAATAGAGAACTTCAATAACACTATCATGAACAAGATTTCTGATGAAATGCATATGTAGCTCAATGTGTTTGCTACGCTGATGTAGAACTGGATCTTTGGCAAGCTTGATAGCACTTTGATTGTCACACCAAAGTGGAGTAGGTTGCTGCTGCTCGAATCCAAACTCTGAAAGGATCTGTCGAAGCTATAAAGCTTCATGACTGGCATTCACTGCGGTTCGATATTCTGCTTCTGCTGAAGAAAGAGCAAGTGCTTGTTGTTTCTTACAAGCCAAAGTGATAGGTCCAGATCCCAGACTGAAAACATAACCTGCAGTAGACTTCCGATCATCAGGATCGCCAGCCCAATCTGAATCAGTGATACCATGTTCAGATACACAGGGTACTCCCAAATGACCGAAGACCTTGAGCAACCGCTTCACAAAAATAAATCACAGATCAACACACCGATGTTTGTCACGTGGTTAAAACCCTCGAGAGAGAAACAGTCCACGGCCCCAGCCAAATAGCTACTTAGAGCAATTTATTATGCAAAAGAAAGAAAGTTACATGAGCTTCTCATAATCGATCAACTACCCAAGGACCCTCTATGCTCTTTAAATAGAGATCATAGACCAATCGGGTGTTAAGCCATGGATCAATGGTAGGTATGATCTAAGAGAAGTTGAACCGTCGGATTAGAATATTTACAAATGCATACTAATACATACTAAAGAAACACACTTTTACCTAACGGATATATTACACAAGTTGATCTTAACTAACTCCTAATGTCTAAATACCCTAACATTAACATATCATCATCAACATCATCAAGTGTCAAGAAGTCTGCATCAATAAGTCCGTATACATCACTCTATACATGCATTGTATGCATCATTGTATATGCATTGTATACTACACAAACTGCGGCTCACTGTTCATCATCCCTCATCATATCATAGGAGTGTCAAATCATCATCTTAGTGCACATCATCATATCATGTACATCGTCATATCAACATCATGGTGTGTAGTAGGGTTTGCATCATCATTCATTATTACCATTGTACTCTTTTCAATATGAAAACATTAACATACCTTATATAAAGACTTTCAGACTCCTCACCTGGGTTGTGTTGGTCTGCTGTAAAAGACTTTACTCCATCACTCACTTTGTAAAACATGTAGCATGATATGTCAAACGCAAACTTACGGACAAAAACCGAGACCCATTTCTTCAATCACTCACTGCATGAATGAACATTGAGATAGATCTGTGTATACAGTAGAAGGCCTTATATTCAGAGCTGTGTGTGAGTGACCCCAACCAACGTGTGTCATTGTTCTTCAAAAACATGTCACTGTATCATGTTATAGTTGTTGCTATACTCCATAGACTTGGAGTCAAACTCGTGACTGTTTAAGACTGTGTGTAAGTGTTGCATATGATGACAACATTTTAACCCCAAACAAATCATTGTTGAGTGCTCGAATCTATCATCAAATGGAGGCAGCAGTCATCATCACCAAAAATCACCAAAACTTGGATTGTTGCATGCTGTAAGATCAGTAGTCACATCAAAAATTCAGACTGTTCATGAGAGGACTGGTGTGTGCAGAAAATAGAGACCCCAAGCAAGTGTAGAAAAACCTCCAACACTGTTGTAACACATTACCTCAATCCACGAGTTCTTAGCACACTTCTTCACACCATCAGACCACGAATTAGTTGTTACCTCCCCCACGAAATTGCCCAGTCCAATTGCCTCGCCTCCACCAAAGTTTCTCAGTATACTGCTGCTGCAAACTCAAATTGTTTTCTTCACTGCAAATTAGGGATTGTTTCATGCATATGGATAATGGCAGCAATAAATATCCCACCAACTTGGGCTTTGGCATGAAGAGGAAGCAGTGATCACTAAACAATGAGAGTTTGGGATGTATAAACACCCAAAGCAAACTCGGATTGATGATTGTTCAGGTCCCACTCCTATGTTGTTGGTGTGGACCTCGGATGCATGTCAAAGTTGGGACTGTTTAGAGGACAGCAATGACCATTATCCAGACTGTTCATACTTTATCAAAAATTGTAGAACAAACTGTGATAAACCCAAAGCAAATCCAAAAATTTGGACTGCTCTGAATGCCTGCTTCTGCTGTGTTGCTTAGCTGTTGCTGCCTTCACCTGCTGTAACTCATGGCACTGAGGCAACCTCAATCCACGAAAAATCTCAGAGCAACTCTAACTCCACCGAAATTCACAATGCAAAAATGAGAGCGTTTGGCTCTTATTTATACACATTTCCATGTTTATTTTTGTTAGCCGACCTGTCATAAAATTAATTATTATATTTTTGAATTTTATCTTCTTTTGGAGCCGACTTGTAGGTTAAGGGAGGTAAGTTGCATTTATTTTTATTTTTATATTTTGTTGCACACATCTTTAATGATCAACCTTACCATTAAAAGTTTGTCCACAAATCAGGGTTGTTTTTAAGGTCAACAAAAATCTTTTTATCATTTTTTATTTTTTATTTGGTTTTTGTCACACAACCACTCCTTTGTTGAAAAACTGAGATTTACTGCTTGCTGGTTTAAATGAACAATTTGTGTTTTTCACTTCAGCCGGTTTTGCATAGGCTTGAAGCTCCTTAAAAATTTTGCCGAACAATTTTAAACACACAGTAAAAATTACTAACAGGCTGAAAACAAATGCATGCACACCATAAAAATTACTCAGAGATTTTTGGCTAATCAGCCCTGGAAAAACCCCCACAGGGAAAACCAGTCAGAGAGGAGAGATTTAATTATTTCTTCAGCAAAGTACAGGACAGAAAATTAAATGTGAAAATACAACTTATCTCCACCAGCAGTCTTTTTCTCAAAGTCTGGAAAAATGTTCAGCAAACCCAGCAGTACATTTTTCTCGTTTTCTGTGCCCCAAAACAGCAGTACAAAACAGTACCACTCCTCGATTTGCGTGCTGAAGAAAACCAGGCCGTACAGGCAGTCCGTACAGCGGCCGTACAGGAAATAAATGCCTCGATTATCGTGTTGTTTAATGCTGTCCGTACAGCATTTATTGCAGCTGTACTTCCTCGATTTCTGTGTTATTTAATGCAGGCCGTACCACCTCGTTTTTCGTGCTGGAGAATTAATGCAACCGTACCAGGCCATACCACGAATTTATCAGCATTTAATGCAGCCGTACCACTTCAATAAATGAAGGCCGTACTCCTCGATTTTTGTGCCGTCCTTTCAGCAGGGAAAGCTCCTCGATTTCTGTGCATTTAATGGCTGTCCTCTTCCTGGAAATTCGTGCCCCTTCTCAGCAACCTCGACCCCTCTCTCAGCTCTCTCTTCTTCACCTGAAAAATGAACAAGTGAAGTCTCTTTGCCTCCCTCAACCCTTTTTGTTTGCCCTAAGTGAGTTTCTTAATCCAACGGTGGAGAAAGAATCAATCCAATGGATGAGATTGAATGAGAGTGAAAATCACTTTTATTTATTTCTCATAAATAAAATCACTCACCCACTTAAATTTATCAAAAAGTGACTTTATAGTCATAAAGTCTCATTAAGTGACTTTTAATGTGAGGGTCACCTTTTTCCCTCTTAAAGTGACTTTAAGCAAAAATTAAAGTCACCTAGGAACATCTGCCTAGGTACAAAAATCAACATCCTTACCATAAGCAAGGGTGTCCTCCATAAGCATAAGTAAGGGTATCCTTGTTTCCATATGCAAGAGGGCTTCTTCAAAGGTTGTCATCATCTTCAAGGTGGGCTTCTTCAACAAAGTCGTCGTCATCTTAACCACAGCATCACCTTTAAGGGTACAAAGACCAAGCCACCATATGCAAAAAGGTCATGTGCTCACCTCCAAAGACCCCATGACCTTATCAAGGATATCAAGGTCATCATCAAGTGCAAGCAAGTGTGTCCAAGCGCCATCATACGACCATATAAGTGGGTGTCCAATCTTTCTCATGCCCTATGGCCATCTCGATTCTCCAAGAGTTCCAAGACTCCATCAAACCATCAATGACCGTGCACACCACAAATGACCACATAATGGATCATTTGGCTTCAACCCTTCCAGGGCTTCTCCATCATCTACAAGGACTTCAGCACAATCTCCGAAGTTTTCAACATCATCGGCAAGACCTTCAGCATTGTCAACAAGGTGGCGGCTCCAAGATCCAACCTTGTGGGTACAAGGACCTCGTCAATTGGATACAAGGTGCTCCAAGGCATAACCCATCTCTGTAGGGGGTCCAAGGCACTAGATGTAAGAGCATTGAGATCATCCATACCTGTGCACTGTAAGAGGGACTTGCTGGCATCAATAACTACCTGTGGGGCCACTGCAAGTCCATGTTGGCATCAATGACAATTTCATCATCTATGGCTCATATTATAGAAAGCCATGCTTGTTGGTTTTCTCCATTAGGGTTTCCAAGAGGGACTTGGTGGCATCAATAACTACCTGTGGGGCCACTGCAAGTCCAATTTCATCATCTCTGGCTCAGATTATAGAAAGCCAAGTTTGTTGGTTTTCTTCATTAGGGTTCCCAGGGTAAATCATTGTGTTTATGTGTGGTTGATTTCCAATTCCATTGTGCATGATAGACGAAGTTAATGAGTTTATATTACTGTTGTTATAGATCAAATCTGAGATTTATTTTATATTGTGTGGATCTGGGAATCTATTGAAAGTAGTATATCAGAGTTAAGCTCAGCTCTTGTGATAAGATAAGTGAGTAAAAAATAACATTAACTCTTCCTACCGAAATGCAATAGCTGCATTGTCTGCCAACACATGCCTGGGTTTTTTGTTAAATATATAAATCATTAGAAAACTAAGCTGCACCGAGCATTACAACATTGACTTTGCATCTAAACCTTCACTATTGGTGCCCCATAAAGAATATAATAAGATGTCTACAAAATAAAAAGAAAGACACCTAATGAAGCGTGCACTCCTTACAAAAAGAATGGCCAGACATTTTAGTTTCTTTCTGCAAAATAATTTTGGCAATTACAATAAAACAATCTTCTGGAACTAATTTACAAATTTGTATCTCTAACGGTAGGACTGGTATTAGCCATCAAAGCACGGAGGAACACATCAGGTTTAAAGCGTTACTATGCTCAGAAAAATAGAAATTTATAATAATGTTTTGAAACTACAAAACAACTTCAACTCCTCTAGGAAGAAATTTACAGAATTCTATTTTCCATCAGGACTACTCCAGAGTCCAGACTATTCTGCTATTAGAAGGGGAAAAAATCAAGTATGAGATAAAAATATTTCTGAGCGATTAGTATTTACCGTTACTACATAATCTACATATTAACAAAAATCAAAATAGATAATTATCGAGCCCTCTTGCACTACAAAGATAAACACGCCATCTTGCACTGCAATCCCCTTTGATCTTTATCATGTCATCTTGCAAAGCAATCCCCTTAGACTTCAACACCCATTTGTCCAGATAGAGAAGTCTGAGATATAGAAGTCTGGATGGGAGCCATGGAATCACTGCAGAGCATTTTCCCTTGAACAAATAAAGAATTGATTCTAGTAGCGAAGCGAATAAGTGTGATGCCGGAACCAGTTATAATCAGGAAGGGATTGAATAGGACCAATCCCTGAAATGGCAACATCCTGCAAAAAGCACAGAAGGAAATCCATGTTCAGACCAACCTATAACTGAACCTAAACTGTTCTACTATATTGTGAAAAAAGTAAGGTTTTGGTAAAATACAAATTTTCAAAATGGAAAATGATGATAGGCATCCATTGAAAAAGAAATTTTCCAGTGCATGAAGTCTTCATGCAGTTTAGTGCTTAACCATTACTGTACTAGACGTTGTGGGCCTTCTAAAATGAGCCTTGCTGATGTCCAAGGGTTGGGTAAAAGGTAGACAAAAATTTAATTCTAAATAGTGATGAATAGTTTCAAATGTTTCTAATAAATACTGATTTACTAGAATCTTGATGTCTCCTCTCTTCTAGATCAAACATTTGATCAAATTATTCAAAACTAACCACGAACTGTATTACCTTATCAAATATGAAACGATTTGCTACGCGCTTGATCATATCGACATCAACAGCATCTATTCTTGCAAAATACTCTGCAAATGGGATCCTTCGGCCATAAGTGAGCAACTGCAACAGAAACAAGCTAAATCATCAACAACGAACAGCCACCAGGCACAAGGTAATAGCATGCAAATTTCCAATGTTTAGAGAGTAAAATTTCCTCTAAATCCTCTCTTGGTAGACAGAACTAGGAATATTATGAGTTAAGCGAAATACTTGATCAAAGCATTAATATTTTACTAAGGATCAAAAACTAATGATTACCTGACGGCCAATATCTTCTGCAACAGGGCTAGTGCCATCGATGTGAAACACCAAACATGACTTCAACTGCATACAACAGAAACATCCATACACCATATGAGCTTCGGTTTGATTCTCAAATATCAGCTTACCTCTCCAGATTTGCTTATGGATATACAAGGGGCATAGCTGATCACTACCCACTATCAATGTCTAGACTTGTTTCAAACTTCAAACATCACTGGAATGGAAGTCCATCACAATCTTAACAAACCAAACATAGAAAATCCAGACTAATGATAAGAATGTCACTAATTATCTAATTCGGTGCTACATGCAATCCAAAGCCCCATTCAGCAAAACCCAAATCCAGCACAACAGCAAGTGGATGAGTCTGCAATTACCTCTAACAAGATCTTTTAAACTATGACAAATTCCAGGCAAAATATCTCCCAAAATAATTACTACCCAAACAAGCTTTTGTATAGAGTTTTCTAACTCAATTATGCCATGGAAAGCAACTTCAAAACAAGGTAAATTGCTCCTGATCTAAAAGACAATCTGTAGATAAATGCAGGCTGAAAAGATGCTCATAAAAGCAAATATACGCAAAGAATGAAACTTACTAATAGTTACCTGACTGCATGCTCGAGCAACATCAACTTCTGAAACTTCATATGTCAATCTACTGAGCTCATGCATTATTGTATACGACAACCTCTCCAAGCAATCTGGCTGAAAACATTAAGGAACAAATTCAGCAGCATCTTAGGAATGAAAATTGTGTAAGAGTTGTATGCATTCTCTCTCCTGCTGAAACAAAACAAAAACCAAAAACTAAAATAGAGATAACAAGCACCAATAATGAGTGAATTTGACAAATACAATATCCTAGAATGAAAATGAGATCAGTAAAATTTCATGCCCTGCCAAGAAAAATTAAAAATATATATACACAACATTAAAATGCAGCAGTTTTAACGTGTAACCCATATTACAGATAGAGGAAATGGAAGTTTGTCTATAAGTTTCATACATAGCACCAATTTTCTATTTACAAATTTATCTCCTACAAAATGATACAATATTAGCATAGCTACCAAACACAATAAAGCTGTAGTATTATAATGGTTCACAAGCTTGGCAGAGATAAAATGATGAGAAGAATGTTATAATTGATCACTTGAGAACTAAGTCACCTGACACGAGGACACGAAGGACACGGGGATTCGAGTATCCGATATGGACATGGTGACGCCCGAAATCAGGACACGTAGGACACATTATATATATATTTTTAAAAATATATATATTAAAAATATAGACATATAGATCCAAATTTTTACAAGTATTCAATAGAGATCAAAATCAATGCACATTTAACATTAGTAATTACACATTTAAATCCTGCAAATCTTCTTCACCTACACAACAAACACACTTTAGAGCCCTCTCCACACTTGCAAATGATAAAAAGAAAGTGAAAATTTTGATTTAAAGCAATTCTGGGCATTTTTTCAGTGGAAAACATGTCCTAGAATCAGGACACGTTGGTGACAGCGTGGGACACACGTGTGTCCTAAATAGGGGCACGCTGAAAAGTCGTGTCGGACACGCTCTGTCAGCGTGTCCGTGTCGAACACGTGGACACAGGACACACAGACCCTTTGGACGTGTCCGGTTTCATAGCTTGAGAGTGCTCCTTATTTATATTTCACCATTGAGTACAACAAGGGGTAAATTCCATATGTCAAGGAAACATCTAAACCCAAACCCACTTTTGTATTTTTTATTTTAATAATTAAAAAAAATAACTTTAATACTTTAGTTAGGGTCCTTGTAATTTCATGATGGGCTTTCAACGCCTTATTAGGGCTATTGACATTTCATGTGGGCTATTAACCCAATCTTCTTAGGAAAGTCATCTTTGGGCAATGTCTTAGCCCTTCTCTTGGTCTCCATGGTCCACAAGTGCCCTAGAACCCATAGAACATGTGCTCTAAGAGAGGAGGGGTCTATCCAACACATGAGATGTGTCTTTAGGTCTTTTAAATACATCTGAATTGATTTCTCATTAAGTACTTTACAGTGGGTCCTCTTCATTTTTTCAATGGTCAACTTGTCTTCCTAAATCTTCATAAGAAAGGTCTTTTCATGTTGATGTGGTCTCTTGGAGGAGCTCAAGCAACATCAACATCCTAGTCCCTGACTAGGTCCTCAGCCCCATGCTAATGGCAATCTCCTAGAGAATGGCCCTCGATGGTGCCCAAAAATCTACACTCCCTCTAAGCGAGAGGTATTCTTTGTCAAGCAGACTCCAAGCGTTCTAACTAGAGACAGATCAAAGAAATAGCTCGAGTAACCACACACACATTGATGCATCTCACGTGTCATCAATGTCCTGGTAACATACCACGTACCTCAACTCTAGGTTGCATCCATTCCCCCAGAGAATGGTACTCGAAGATATAATCCTCTCTACACAATGTGATCATATCGTTCTCCCCACTAACACCAAGGTCATAAGATAGTTACTCCAACAAGGGGTGGCTAGTCCCTTGAGGATGTCCCATAGCTCAACCATCTCGAATGGCCACGAAGAGGAGTACGTCACACATCATCTGCCTAGACCCAGTCGAGGACTTCTCACATTGATCTGCACCAATATCCTGGTAACTAACCAAGTACCTCAGCCCCAGGTTGAATCAAGTTGACCTAAGTCAACATCTCGGTAATAGACCAAGTGCCTCAGTCCTAGATTGAAGCAAGTTGATCCTCACTCCTAGATGAATCAAAGTTGATCCCAACTGG
>LPNX011032096.1:266895-286881 GCA_001517045.1 Pseudotsuga menziesii | reverse complement strand
CCTCACCCCCCCCCCCCCCGAATTTCGCTAAAATTTGGGGGTGGTCTCCACACGTCCCCAATGTGCGTTTCCCCGCTCCCGCCCACCGCGTCCCGGAAACTTGGGGGAACATTGAATGTAACCGATTTTGAAAGGAAAGTATCTCAACCATTGATTATGTAAAAACAAGATTAAATCTTGGCCTTTGGATTTAGGGATTGGGGAAGGTGAAAAGTCACTTTCTAGTCATAAAAAAGAGCCTAGGGTAGTGTGCAAGACAAGGAAAACATTTTCCAAGAGTGAGCATTTGGAAAGTTTGATTTTCAGAGAGGGAGCAAATTTCTCGAGGGGGCACAAATCCCAAGGAGGCACAATTTCCAAGAAGCATTTTTTTATGTTGGATCGTATTGTTGGGTCATACGTTTCTGTCTGCACGAATTTCGAGGTGTTGTTTGCTGCACACAAATTGAGGTGGAGGCCATACAGGCTGTATGTATTTGTTGAGCATACAAATCAAGGAGCTGGGCATGAATTTCGAGGAGGTGTTGCTGTGGTGGAGGCCGTACAGGCTGTACTACTGTTTTGGCACGTTTTTTGAGGTGCTGCACAAATTTCAAGGTGCTGGTACAGTCATTTATTGCTGGTTAAATGCTGCTGTAAATTAATATTTTTGCATGAAAACGCTGGAAGAAAATACTCTTGGACTGGTTTTCATCAGAGGGGGTTTTTCCAGGGTCATTTTGACCAAAATTTTGATGTTTAAATGGATTATCAGTCTGCGGTCATATGTCCTTTTCCGCTGCAAAACAGACTTAGTTTCAGTGTTTCATCTTCATGGTTGTTGGTTTAAATGCATGTGAAGTATTTTTTATTAATAACAGTTTAAGACTGAAATCTGGGTTAAGCTAACTGTTTACAAAATGTCTGAACGACTGAAATCTGATTTTTTGTCAATTTTCTACATGGTATCGGAGTTGAAGCTCTGCGATAACAGTTGATTGTGGGTGCAGCAGTATTGCTGAGTTGTTGGGCAAGGGTTATTGCTGATCTTTTTTAACAACTAATGTATTGGAAGACCTTATCTGCATCTGATTTGCAAATGGTGGGGAAAGAGTGAAACTCTCGTTCATTTGATAGATTGTTTTCATTCTCAAAGATGGCTACCAGTTTGAGGTTGGATGATAGATTGGATGGGGCTGAAAACTTTGTTCCTTGGAAGGCGAGAATAGTGCTCATACTGCAAGAGAATGAGCTCTGGGATGAGGTGGTACAACTAATCCCATTCAGATTCCTACTGATGCTACTGCATTTGTTGATTTTTCTAAGCAACATCGAGAGCCATTCTCTTAGGAGAATGGGGCCACCTGGTCTGGGACCACGGTGAAGACTCAACCCAGTGTTGAGTGACCATTCTGTTGAATGGTAGATATCTGATCTAGGACCACGATATAGACCCAGCCCTGCCCTGGGTAGACTCAACCCAGTGTTGAATGACAATTATGTTGAATGGTAGACATCTAGTCCGGGGCCATGTTGTGGACCAGTCTAGTACTGGTAGACTCAGCCTAGTTCTGAGTAGCCATTCTCTTGGAGAATGGAGGCACCTGGTCTGTTACCAGGAAGGCACTATAAGCCCTAGACTGAGTCTAGGCATGTGTGGCACTCTAACCCTTGATCTATGGGCTTTGTGTACTTCTCCAAGTATTAGCTACCCTTGGTTAAGTTACCCTAATACCTGATCTAGGTGTCACACAGAACGTGAGATAAAAGCATTAGTAACTCTCTTGGTTTATGATGATGTACTTTTGGAATTAAAAAGACCACACGGGCACTTGGAAAAAGGCTAAAGTCAAAAGTCAAAAATAAATAAGGACTTTTGGTCAAAGTCAAAAAAAAATGAAGACCTTTTTGGTAAGAAGGTAAAAGTGAAATTAGGAAAATATTAAAATATTATTATTTTATCTTTTCTAATTTTGGCCCACTTACAGGTGAATGAAGACTATGGAAGAAGTTCAAGTCTTCTCGTTATTACACACACAATTTTTCTCTCACAGGTGAAGCTGCTATTACTGAAGAAGATTGTTTTATGTTTTTACCTCGACTAGGGCATCCATTCTCAGCAAACCCTCAACTAGGGTTTTATCGGCAATTTTATTCTAAACAAATTTCGGGGCAGCCTTCTTCAGATCTAAACTATTTTTTTTCGAGCAACTCCCTTCTTCTCAGACAAGCTGTGATTTTATTGTTTGGGCAGGGCATTGCCCTTTCTTGCACCTCCGGGCATCCCATCACAGGCCTGCCCGAGAGGGTTGAGGCTCTTTGGACACCTTCAGGTAGCCCTAGAGCAGACCCTTAGAGCTGTCGTAAGCCCACAGCACCTCCGGGCAAACTATAAGGCTTACCCGTGAGGGTGCTGTAGCATCCCGTGGCTACACATACCCTCGGGGCTACCCACGGGCCAACCCCGTGAGGTGACAGGGCTGCTGCAAATCAACAGAGGGCAGTCGGGTAGCAGTAGAGGGCAGCCAAGCAGAGAAAGAGGATAGTCGAACAGAGAAAAGAGGGCAGCAGGGCAGATTCATACAGCTGGCAACAAATCCGTATGGATCCGTACGGTCGTACAGCAGCAGAGTATAGACAGACAGGTACTTTCAGATCTGAACAGGGCAACCTGTAATTTTCGAGCAGGAGAGAGAAAACCCTGTTTTTCTGAAGAAAAAAAAGACCTAATTGACATTTTGTTTATGTAATCTGGAATTTTGGGGATCTAGGGTTTGAACCCTCAATCTGATTTTTTGCTGAGAAGATTTACTATAACTGTGGTTAAACCTAGATTTGGGTTTGAGGAACTTTTTGAACAATTTCCTAAGTCATCTCATTTACGAGATGAGCTACTAATGATTTTTGGGGGTTTTGTCCTTTGAAGGTTTCCCCAATGAAAAACCCTTGTGTCCATTGTGCTGATGTGATGAATGTGTTTTTAATGCACTTGTTATTTGTTCAAGTTCATCTGCAATTTTTTAAGTATTTATGCTAATGCTAAAATTCAACATGGTATAAGAGCTTAGCATGTGAAAACACAGTAAAGGGACACTGCTGTTGTTTTTCACTAGATCTTGGAATAAGATTTGCAGATCTAACATTTGACTAAGTGGCAGAGATGGACATAAATGGTTTCAAACCGGAAGAGAAGCTCTATGGTTCAGCCAACTTCAACTCCTGGAAGGCCAGGCTAACAGCCATCCTAGATGAAACTGATTTAGACGACATTGTTCTTAATGTCACAAAAGAGCCAAAAACAAATGTTGGTAGGCTTTCTTACAAGAGGAAGCAAGGTAAGGCTAGAAGAATCATCTATGATTCTATCAGAGAGTCAGTGATGCCCAACATCACACCTTTGAAGACTGCTAAATAATGTTATGATACTTTGGTCAATCTATATGAAAAGAAGACTCCCAGTCAGAAGAGAGTCTTGAAGAAGAGGCTACCAACTTTGAAGCTGAACAAAGATGAAAGAGTTGGTTCCTTCTTCACAAAGATTGCACAGGCAAGAGATCAACCCATTGCTATTGGTATTATTGTTTATAATAAACACCTTGTGCAAACAGTGGTTGATGGTCTCCCCACCTCTTGGGAAACTTTCATGGCATCCGTCTGTGGACGAGAGAATCGGCCAACCTTTGAAAGGCTTTGGCATGATTGCATAGAAGAAGAAGGAAGGAACTCTAGCAAGGTAACCAAGGAGGACAACCTTGCACTTGCAGCAAAGACAAAGAAATTCAAGAAGCCTTTCCCTCAGCAAAAGAAGGAAAAGAAACCTCAAGGTAAGTTTTCTGACATGTCTAAAATTGAATGGTATAGTTGCCACAAGTTTGGACATTATGCTAGAGACTGCAGTCAAAACAACAAGAAACCCAAGAGAAGGTTTCAAGCATCTGCTGCAAAAGCAAAGGCAGAAGAAGATGAAGAACCAAAGAAGAAGAAGAAAACCAAGGCTAATAAAATTGATGAGCCTAAAAGAGAGTACTACCTAGTTTCTGCTCTAACTGGTTCTTTCTCGGCTTGCTCCACTTCTTGGTTGGTGGACAGTGGTGCCTCCAAGCACATGACAGGTAACCGTGAAACCCTCACCAGTTACAGAAAGAAGAAGTTCACCACTCTAGGTAGAACTTCATTCTGACTCCACTTACAAGATTGAAGGAGTTGGCTCAACTTCACTTCAACTTGACTCGGGTACGGTTCTTCATATTGATGATATTCTTTATGTTCCTAGTTTAAAGAAGAATCTTTTATATGTTGTTGGTTTAGAAGACAAGGGCTAAAGAGTCATCTTCATGGACAAGAAGGTCTATTTATGGGCAAAAGACACAGATCTAGACTCAGCAATACAGATTGGGATTCGAGAGGGAGGCCTCTACAAGGCTTTCAAAGATTCCACTCATGCTTTGGTACATCACACAGTTGAACCTTGTGAACTTTGGCATAGAAGGTTTGGACACCTTCACTACACAGCTCTCCCAGGATTGCAAAAGATGGTTACAGGTATTCCAGAAGTTTCTCCAAAACATGAAGGAATCTACAAAGGATTTGCTCTAGGTAAGAACACTAAGAAATCCTTTCCCAGAAGCAAGAGCAGATTTAAACGTATTTTGGATTTGATTCATTCTGACATTTGTGGGCCTATGTCTTCACTCTCCTTGAGTGGGTGTTTATATTATGTTTTGTTTATTGATGACTACTCTCGAAAGTGTTGGATTTACTTCCTCAAGGCCAAGAGTGAAACCTTTGACAGGTTCAAAGAGTTCAAGACACTGATTGAAAATCAGGATGGCAAACACATTCGTATCTTGAGAATCAGAGAATGGAGGTGAGTATGAATCTAATGAGTTTGATGATTTTTGTCGAGAAGCAGGAATCAAGAAAGAGTTGACAGTGCCTTACAACCCTAAGCAGAATGGGGTTGCACAAAGGAATAATAGAACGATCTGTGAGGCTGCTAAAGCCATGATCACTGATCTAGATCTTCCTTTGTCTTTGTGGGTTGAAGCTATAGGATCTGCTGTGTACATTCAAAACAGGAGCCCACATGCTATCTTGGGGGAGAAGACTCCAGAAGAAGTCTTCACCAAGAAGAAACCTGCAGTTGATCACATGAGGGTATTTGGTACTCTTCTATATGTCCATGTGCCAAAAGAGAAGAGGGCTAAGCTAGAGCCCTCCGGTAAGAAAGGTATTTTAGGTGGGTACAATGATTGCTCGAAGGCTTATAAAGTATATACTTGGACAAAGGCACATTGACGTCAACAGAGATGTGATCTTCCATGAGGAAGTTGTGTTTCGTAAAACACTAGAGCTTTCACCAAAAGATGCAGTTGCTCCACTTGAGTTTCCAGTTTCAGAAATTTAGAGGGAGGAAATGGAATTAAATGATCAAATTCCAAATGTTCCTGAGAACACTGAAAGTCCACTAGAAGAACTACTTGAAGTTCCTCCTTCCAAAAAGAGACCTGCCTGGTACTGAGAGACGGTGCAAGAAGGTGAGGAGCATAAAGCTCCTCCCGGGACTTTCAGAGAGAGCATAAGACCACAGAAGTACTCTGGTCTTATGAGTCAGCTTATCAGTTCAAAACCTTCATCATACGAAGAAGCAGCACGTAAACGGGTATGGGTTGATGCCATGATTGAAAAGTACAAGTCAATCATGAAGAATGATGTCTGGGAAGTTGTTCCTAGACCAACAGGGAAGCCAGTTGTGACTTCCAGATGGCTTTATAAAATCAAGCATGTTGTTGATGGCAGTGTGGAGAAGTATAAAGCTAGATTTGTAGCTCGTGGCTTCACTCAGAAATTAGGCATTGACTATGACGAGACATTTGCTCCTGTTGCCAAGTACACTACCATCAGAACCATCATTTCACTTGTTGCAGTATTCGGATGGAAGTTACATCATATGGATGTAAAGACAGCCTTTCTCAATGGTAAGATTGAGGAAGAAGTTTATATTGAACAAACTGAAGGCTTTGTGACTCATGGGAAGAAGACCCATGTATGTAAACTGAAGAAAGCCTTGTATGGACTGAAACAGGCTCCGAGAGTCTGGTATGCCAGGATGGATGGATTTCTCCATAGCTTGGGGTTTTCCAAAAGTACAATGGATTCTAACTTGTACTTTAAAGTTGTTCATAATCATGTCTTGATACTTGTTCTATATGTAGATGACTTGTTTCTTACAAGTGACAAACACTTGATAGACTAGTGTAAGAGGGAGCTTACCTCTGAATTCGAGATGAAAGATCTCGGATTGATGCATTACTTCCTTGGCTTAGAAGTCTGGCAAAAGCCAGGTGAGATCTTCTTGACACAAGGAAAGTCTGCAGTGGATATCTTGCAAAGATTTGGGATGCAGGGATGCAAGTCCATGAGCATACCAATGACTACCAACTTGACAAAGTTGCGAGACTCAACCTCTAGTTCACAGAGTGTGGACTCTACTCTGTACATCATTGGTTCCCTGATGTATTTCGTGCATACGAGACCAGACATCTGCTACACAATGAATGCACTGAGTCAGTTCATGTCAGATTCGAAGCACATACACTTGGTAGCCGCCAAACATGTACTCAGATATGTGCGAGGTACTATCACTTATGGACTCGAGTATACTTCCAGCAGTGGAGTATTGTTATCTGGATATTCAGATTCAGATTGGGCTGGCAGTGCAGTTGACCAAAAAAGTACCCCTGGTTATTGCTTCAAAAAACCAATTGTTTCAGAGGGAGCTCCTACTGCAAACAGTGTGATGGACTTGAGGACGGGACCTAATGATAATGATGAAAGTGAGTACCTCCCTTGCTAAGAGGGAGTGTTAGCTATTTTAGCTTTGGAGGCACTCCGCATGTTTTTGTCTTGTATGCGGAAGTGACCATGCACTAGCTGGACTACTTGACTTTGTGATGGTGTTTTATAAAGTTGTTTTAAAGTGACTCTTATGTAATGTGACTTTTTATAAAGTATTCCCTTGTTTTATTTTGCATGTTTTTGTCTTGTATGCCAAGTGACCATGTACTAGCTAGGCTACTTGACTTTGTAATGGTGTTTTATAAAGTTGTTTTAAAGTGATTCTTATGTAATGTGACTTTTTATAAAGTATTCCCTTGTTTTATTTTTATAAAGTGATTTTATGAGATAAAGTGCACTTATTTCATAAAATGAATAGTAACTTTAATAAAAACAAAATGTAACCGATTTTGGAGCGAAAGCATCTCAACCATTGTTAATGTAAAGGCAAGATTAAATATTGGCCTTTGGGTTTAGGGATTGGGGAAGGTTAAAAGTCACTTTCTAGTTATAAGAGAGAGGCTAGGGTAGTGTGCAAGACAAGGAAAACATTTTCCAAGAGTGAGCATTTGGCAAGTTTGATTTTCAAAGAGGGAGCAAATTTCTCAAGGAGAGGGCACGAATTCCAAGGAGAGGCACGCTTCCCAAGAAGCATTTTTTTTGTTGGGTCGTACTGTATAGATTGATGGGTCATACGTTTATGTTTGCACAAATTTCAAGGTGTTTGCTGCACGCAAATCGAGGTGGAGGTTGTACAGGCTGTATGGATTTGTTGGGCACGCAAATCAGGGAGATGGGCAAGAATTTCGAGGAGGTGATGCTATTGTGGAGGTCGTACTACTGTTTGGGCACATTTTTTGAGGTGCTACACAAACTTTGAGGTGCTTGTACAATCATTTATTGTTGGTTAAAGGCTGCTGTAAATTAATATTTTTGCTTGAAAATGCTGAAATAAATACTCTTCGACTGGTTTTCCCCAGAGGGGGTTTTTCCAAGGTCATATTGACCAAAATTATGATGTTTAAATGGTTTATCAGTCTGCTGTTATGTGTCATTTTCTGCTGCAAGACAGACTTAGTTTCAGTGTTTCAGCTTCATGGTTGTCGGTTTAAATGCATGTGAAGTATTTTTTATTAATGATAGTTTAAGACCGAAATATGGGTTAAGCTAAGTGTTTGACAAAATGTCTGAATGACTGAGGTCTGAATTTTTGTCAATTTTCTACAACAAACTAGGTGCCTCATCACTAATCTCAGCAAGTGATCCATAGGGCAATGATCCTCCATCTCATAACCAGAGACTCCCTCTTGTTTTCTTCCAAAGAAAAATACAAGTCATCACTAAGATCAACGAGTTATCTCATCTGCATTAATTCTTAGGAAATTAACCAGGTATATTTGAATACCATACTCTGGAAGTCTGCAAAGTACACATAAGTCTATCTCTTAATCGGAGCAACCGTCTCTGTTGTGCAAATCACAACTCAAGTGATCGTCAAACATTAGTGATATCTCATGCGGATCAAACTGGTAAGAAGTTACTCATGCTCTCCTTCTGTCACTGAATGGATCTCCAGGCTCCTGCTGAGCCCAACAATTGACTGTCTAAGAAATATGTAACCAAAGCATTTCAGTATTCTACATCTGAACCACTGATGAGGAAGGAAATTAACACATCCAATCAGATGTAATCTTAACTCATCACTGTACATCCGAAGTGTACGGAGAACATATGATTCTTCATAGTTTACTTCCTCTATGAGAGAGTCCCCTTTAATATTGCTTGTTGCTGCATGCTTAGTATCATAAAGTTATAACTTATCTTGGAGGTCTAATGGATTTCTCCTCAGATTTCATAAACCAACCAACTGAAAGCCTTGGAAACCAATGATGCGACTCATATTAACTGAGAGACTCGGACTTTCCCTAAAAGTCTACTGACAGCAGCAAGACTATACAAGTGTTTCTTTGATCACAGCAGTCCCACAATCATATGCTCAATGTGCTCTACTGGCTCCCTCTGACTTTCAGGAGTGTGAATATATGAAGTATAGTAAACCACATTCTTTGGAGCCTTATGCTCCTTATTACTGATCTTCAGGTGAGATTCAACATATCAAGACAACAACCTAACAATCTCAATTTAAGTTTTTCTCGAGGAGAACAGAATCTGTTGGATACTGAGGTCTCTTTGAAACATTCAGGGGTAACCAATTTTTTGAAAGATGAGAGAGTTAAATATCTGACCAATCCCTCATGATCTCTGTGCCCAAGCAAAGTCACAAAACTCAGGAGACACTGTTAACTGATCTGATCTGGGAATCTATCAGGCTCTCCCTCTGAGACTCATGAAGCTCAATGGGAGAAGAAACACTGACATGTAGAACAAGGAGTTACTATCGCCTTGGTCCTCATACAACTAACAGTCCTAGCTCAAGAATGATTGTCACTGTCTAGAACAGATCTCAAAATACTCTAACCAAGAATATGATCTCAGCAAGTCTCGTCATGCTTTTTCTAAGGCTTTGATCAAGTTGTCACCATCCTTCTCAAAATGAAAGAAATTCTACAAATGAGCACATCTCATAGCTCACATAACTAATACTGTCACATATCAAAGCCAAGAATCTGACCATGCTGACAACTGAACAATGCTCCTCGAACACAAATGTTCAATCCCAAGTCACACAAGGACCTACCCATCCCCAAAGACTTTAAACACCTTTTGTCCTCAAATGTTGACCAGTGCATAACTTACACATGGAATTTATGGTTCTAGTTGTAAGAGAAACTGACTTACTGAACTTTTTAAAAAGATCTACGAACTTGGCACTCTCTTGCAGTTTAGCCTTCATATAAAGGACCCAATATCAAGTCGCATGAAATTAATTACTCACAAACTTAGGAGATAAACATGCACTAGTACATGCACCTTCCATTAGATAGGATGCCATATAAAATTTTGGTGTGCCATCATGCAACGGTGATCACCAACTTCACTAAATGAGCTTGATGTCTAATTTTCCATATGATCTTTGCTAGGTTCCGGAATGGTTTAAATGAGAGCATCAAAACTTCATGAAGCCATATTTATGAGCCTAGTCATATTCATGGAACTTCCAAAGGCTTTTATCATATCTTCTCATGAAACAATTTGTCCCTAATTGATGTCTTGAGTAAGCACCAGCTCTGCAATTTCCTTCTTGGCTTATGACCATCAAGGCTAGCTTGAAGTTAATGAGTTTCATTATACGATTGATGAGGTTCATGGTAATAAAACTTGTGCATTCAAGGAACCCTCAACCTAAAACATGAATTTTCATGCCTGGCTTACTGATTTAACTTCATCATAATAATTCTGCCCCAAAGCACCCACACACTTAGCCCATCTCACTTTTACATTGGAATCCTTTGTGAATGGCCTATAATGTTGAGGCTAGAACCTACTTAAGGTTTACAAGTATCCTGTCAGTGTATCATACTGAAGAAATGGCTTTAGGGAATCTAGCTTTTTCTTCGTTGCACTAACATCATGGGTGGATCAAGTACCAGATACCTCATGGAGAACAAGTCCAAGGTATCTAACCAAATCTGAGCTTATCTAAACATTATCTTGACTGATACATTCCAAGCTGCCAACTGAACTTGTTCCCAGAAAATCTTGGCAACATAATTACTTTATAGTCTAAGACTTGTCCTTCAAAAAGAATTTCTACACTGCAGCAAATTCCCAGAAGGCATTTTATGAGGGAGGTCTTCTTCACGATCTGTTGACAATGGACATCCAATGTTCAACCAAGGATGTTCGTCACTCAGAACATCCACCAACTGCTACACTGCTCCATATCCAGGATCTTTCTTGTGTCTGTCAAAGCAAAACATCAGTACCAAGCTCTAATACCATGTTGAATTTTTTAACTACTTCCAAAAGTTGGTAATTATGAGTGCAATTTTAAAAATTTCTTTAACATAATCACACATGAAAGTATCAACCATATTTATGAGCAGTATGACTTTAACCATTTGTAACAGTGAACTAAATAAAGCAGAAAGTAAGCACATCACATCACAACAAACATGCACAATAGACACCATGATTTTTATCCTGGGAAAACCCTCTCTCCTCCTGAGAGAAAAAACCCAGCAACCTTTCTTATGATAGATTCATTAATAGAAAAACAAGTATACATCAAGTGACCATCAACATCAAACCCTTCTCACACATAAGGATGAATATAAACAGAGAGACTAGGTACTTATCTTTTCATATGAAGTTGAAAAAGCAAGCATTGCTTCAAATGCTACTCTCTCTCCATGTGAGACCACCCTCGGAAGCATAACTGTAGCAAATCATCCTGGTACAACTTCTAGAGATGAGCCCTAGCTCAAGTAGTTCATCACCCAAACAAGACCATAACCGATATAAATTCTGTGTATGCTAATATAACTCTCTAGCTGTTGATATAAGCATTGTGGGACCCAATGATAGGCCTGAAATACTGATTTGAGGCCTAGGTCTGCTATGAGAAGGCCAAATCTGACTAGTATGTTGATTGAGGGCTAGTGTAGGCCCTCTAGGACCTTAATGAAGCTCACTGTCCACCTCCAAACGATGACAATAGACCTGTTGTGGATGATGACAGCCCTAGGGAGATGACGCAAGCACTGGACTTGCAAGAGAGAGCAGAAGATGGCAGTAGCTTTGTTGATGTAAGCCCTGAGCTTACTAACTACTGGATATAAACACAATTGAGATTTGATCAGCCCTTTAGACTTTGATTACAGTCTTTAACTCTCTTCCAATTGATGAAACCAGCCTTGTTGGAGATGACATAGGCCCTAAGCCTGCTGATGGCAACCCTGTAGGATGACGCAACCACTAAATTGTTGATGACAGCCCTGTAGGATGACGCAGCCCCTAAATTGTTGATGGCAGCCCTGTAGGGTGACGCACCATATGGAGGAAGACGCAGCCCTCTAGGAGGTGACAACAGCACTGTTGAAGGTGACGACAACCCTTGAACAGTGACCCTGGGCCTTAGATCTGCTGCAGGTGCTCTATTCTCCCAATCGTGAGGGTAAAGGACTGTGTCGTGAAATTTTTTAGGGCATAACAAAACTGCTGTGAAGATAGAAGACTAAGTCGTGAGCCCTTTTGGGGCTGATCCAAACTGCTGAGAGGATAAAAGGGTGAGCTGTGAGCCCTTTAGGGCTGATCCAAACCCTAAAGAATGATAATGTTGAAAAGAAAATGACTGGAGCAGCTTGGAAACCCCTCACAAGCTTGGCAGAGATAAATTGATGAGAAGAATGTTATAATTGATCACTTCAGAGTGCTCCTTATTTATATTTCATTATTGAGTACAACAACGGTTAAATTCCATATGTTAGGAGACATTTTAACCCAAAACCACTTTTTTTTTTTTAATAATGAAAAAATAACTTTAATACTTTAGTTAGGGATTTCATGATGGGCTTTAAACACCTTATTAGGGCTATTGACATTCATGTGGGCTATTAACCCAATCTTCTTAGGCGAGTCATATTTGGCAATGTCTTAGCCGTTCTCTTGGTCTCCATGGTCCACACGTGCCCTAGAACCCTCAGAACATGTGCTTTAGGAAAGGAGGCATATTTGGGCAATGTCTTAGCCCTTCTCTTGGTCTCCATGGTCGACACGTGCCCTAGAACCTTCAAAACATGTGCTCTAGGAAAGGAGGGGTCTATCCAACACATGAGATGTGCCTTAGGGTCTTTTAAATACTTCTGGCTCAATTTCTCATTAAGTACTTTACACTGGGTCCTCTTCATTTTTTCAATGGTCAACTTGTAATCTTGAATCTTCATAAGAAAGGTCTTCTCATGTTGATGTGGTCTCCTCCTGGAGGAGATCAACATCAACATCCTAGTCCCTGACTAGGTCCTCAGCCCCACGTTGATGACAATCTCCTGGAGAATGGCTCCCGATGTTGCCCAAAAATCAACATGTTGGTCCCGAACCACAAACTCACGTAAAGCATTTTATTTCTTAGATTAGATTAAATTAATCTTTCATTTTTGCTTAAAGTAACGAACTTCGACTTTGCATCCTCCAATAAGCTCGTGTGACCATTGCAGCCTTGCTTGATCTTTAGTTAACAATCTAAAAAGGGATTCTTAGTGGTTGGTTAATAGGGAAATCCATTTATAAATTGTTAATGTCGAAGTGAGAGCCTATATTGAACGAGGGGAATACTCATTGAGATTCGTTCTCTCCTCATTGGACATCCAATACTATTTCTCTATACTCGCTTTAAGGATAATCTTTTAGTGCGCCAAACTAAGAATAAACCCACTTAAAGCAACTCACCTCTAATAAATTTAACACTGACAAAGAGCACTTACAAACTTCCTTTTAGCATTCATTTTATTTTTCGCCACTAATCTTTATTTGATTCAGTCACTTACTTCAACTTGATATGCTACTAGAATAGTTTGCTTTCATTTTGCTCTTGCTGCAGTTAAATAAACTCCTAAATTTATTTATGTACTTAGCTTACTTAGCCTTAGTTAATTTTTAGGGACCACTCCCTATTGGCTTCGCTAGGAGTTGGCCTAGACGGAGCAGTCAAGTATTAAGTGACAGAAACTTGACTCGTGACTTGCCCCCAAGAATGCACCCAATGGCTTAAAGATTTCTGCCACATTACCCGAGGTGTGTATTAGGTGGCAACATTTGTCAGACTTTCAAGGTTCGACAACAATAGTCTACAGGCAACAAACTCCAACAAATAAATTGCCAAATGGGCAGCAATAGTCTGAAGAAGACAGACTCCAACAAACAAATTTCCAAATGGTCTACAACCCCACCCTAGGAAAGCCACCTCCTGCATGTTGCTCGTACCTTGAATATTTGGGCCATATTATGAGTTAGGATGGTGTACATGTGGACCCAAAGAGAGGAAGCTATGCAGAACTAGCCCCAACCCAAAACATTCAAGAGCTTAAGAGGGTTCCTCAAACTTATAGGCTACTATTGTATGTTTGTGCAAAACAATGGAAAGATTGAAACTGCTCTTACAGTATTGCTCAAAAAGAATGTTTTCTCCTGCAATGAGACAATGAAGCAATCCTTCTCTACCCTAAAGGATGCTATGTGCACTACGCCTATGTTAGCCATGTTGGGTTTCACTAAGACTTTCCTTTGAAAGTGTGATGCCTCTGGTCATGGCCTGGGAGCAATATTACTGCAAAACGGACACCCATTAGCCTTCACCAATAGCAACTATGTGAGCGAAACTTGGGCAAGTCCACCTATAGAAAAGAAATAACAATTATACTTTACACAGTTGAGGAATGGCGACCATATTTAATCGGATAGCATTTTTGGATCAGGATAGACCATCATAGTCTCAAATATTTCCTAGACCAATCAGATAGCATTTTTAGATCAAGATAGACAATCATAGTTGTCCTCTCTATAGCAACATAAATGGGTCACTAAGATGTCAGGTTCTTATTATGAGAGCATATATAAGAAGGGTTGCAAGAATGTGGTGGCAGATGCTTTATCTAGGCAATTTGAAGAGGGTTCCCTCTTCGCCTTGTCCTTACCAGTTCTGAGATGGCTCAACAAAGAATGTCAGCCCAAGACACAACATCTCATCAATGAATACAAGAACACCCAAACCTTCTGCCTAAGTATGCATGGCACCAAAACATCTTTAGGTATAACGAGTACATTTCCTCACCTCTAATTTGGCCTTAAAGCCAAGAATCTTAAAGGAGTTGCATTCATCACCCATAACAAGCCACTCAAGTTTTCATAAAACCTATGAAAAAACTTTAATAAAACATTTTTACATTAATAAAATGCTTAGGTGGCTACATTGGATTTTTTATTACACCTAACATTTTTATATCATGCTTAGAGTAGGAAAATAGGCTCTTTAAAGTGAACATTTATTTTTGTACTTAGGAATAAATACATTTTTAGTTAAGTTTTGTCATTCCTTTGAATAAAGCAACCTTTGGATCATTGGCTCTTTTTCTTAAAACTTGTGCTACTGAGGTTTTCTTGTCAAGTTGAGATGTTTTTACAGGATATAGAAACCGGAGATTCTGGTGTTCTCGTATGCTCTCCTTGCATAAGAGATTAGCTCAAGCACACGTCCCACAGTTGGAGCTAGATGTTATCCAATAATTCTGCACTTAGTGGATTTCCAGTGAGCTGCCAGCGATTGAAAATGATGCATGTCCATTGCCAGAGTTCAAAAGTTCAGTGTGTTCCAGAGTTAGCCAGTTTTGGCTAGCCTTTTTTTATTTTTTTGTCGAAATGACCATGCCCCATGGGGTTGTAATAAAGTGTGCTAGTAGGGGGGTCTTGAGTGGCTCGATTCCCTTATTAGACTTAACAATCAAATAGGCTATTCCAAGGAGTTTTTTCCCTTGTCGATTATTTCTTTGCCTTTAGCAGAGTTATAATCGATGAGTTTTTCTCCTGCTACCTCCAAAGCTGGAATGCCCAAATTTGGCAGTTAGGCCTTGGGGAGTTATTGAAGTCCAACATTAAACTATGAACCTACTAGACACTATCGGAATGTTCTATGGTCATTTCCTAGGTCCTGAGATGCATCAAAACATTGTCCGAAAAAAAAATTCCCAGACGTCCCTAGATTTTTATTTTTTTTTTGACCATAAAGAAATAATTAAATTTTTCAATTAATTAAACCATTTTTCCTATGGTTTAATTGAAAATTTTCAAAATGTAATAATTAAGTGGTCTAGTGGTGGATTTTGGCAAATAAAGACTTGTTTTCTAAGCCAAAACACTCATTTAACCCCTAGACACACTTATCCTAAGTTTTAAGTGATTATTTATCACCTAAGTGAAATTCTCTCCAAAAAAGGAAAAAAGTAAATAAAAAATTAGAAAAAGGGAAATATGGAGAAAAAACACATCCCTAGATCAATGGGAAGTTGTCCTACACATGTTCCAAGTTAATTAAGGATGATGTTGGGGCTAATTGGAGACCAAATCAAGATCAATCAAGTCGATTCCAATCAAATCCATGAGGGGGCGAATTTCTCCTTAGAGGGGACATTTAGCCATGAGGCAGGGGTGACCTACCTTATGAGAGGTGTCATCTACCACCTCTAGTTCACTCTAGTTCGCCCCCAATCATGTCAAAAAGCTCCAACACTTGGCAAATTCGCCCCCTTGGGGCTCTCATTTTTCCTATTTAACCGAGGCCTTCTTCTTTATTCCAGATGAAAGCAAGGAACCTCTGCTCATGTACTTTGTTGTTATTATTTGAATAAAGTTGAAGGCTTTGGAGGCTTATGAATGTGATTATGTAGGTGCATACTTTTGGTGGATGAGGTGATATGGCTGCATTTCTGTCATGCTTTATTCTTTCATAATCAATCTAGCTTAGAAGGTTATCTTAGATCACGTAGAGTAAATATTTGCAGTTGTCAATTTATTTACTTACTCTTTACTCTTAGCGATTTAAGAAGGCATGTTTTATTAAGTTATAGCTCATGTTTTTTTGGTTTCTAACCGCGAGTAGTACCAGATCTAATATGTTTGTTGCAAGTATGATAGCTTTTGTTTGCATATCACAATTTCGAGTAAAAGGTTGAGCTCAGTTGCATCACCTTTTCTTGGATCTAGAGCAAAACACTTGTGGTCTCACATTCAAACTTCCAAGTTTTCCAAGAGATTCAAGCTTGAGTAGTTATTACCGCTTCTTTCGATATAAACTCAAAATCTCTCTCTCTCTCGGTTACCTTTTCTATTATGCTTAAGAAATAGATCCGTCATTGCATGTTTATTATTCAGAATCTATCTTTCTTTAAGTATTCAGATCTGATTTGCCTTTAAAGAACGCCATCATTTGATTAGATCTAAGCTTGGAAAAATTGTGCTTTCACATCAAAATTTTGAAAATTTTTCCAAGTATAAAAATTTTCAATTTTTTTTTTATTTTTTCATTGTCTTTCCCTTCATTTTCTAACATTTCTTATTAGTTGGTTTTTAGCAGGTCTGCACGTAAAAATGGAGTTTTGGAGTGACCAAGACCATCAAGGAGGCCCCAGAACCATCCGGTAGACACCCACTTTGATATAGTTTCTTGATGCACCATTGTAAGCTCTTAGATCCAAGTTTATTGGACTAAGAAGCACTCCATCTTCGTCATAAAAGTTGTAAAAAATTAAACGAAAGCAGTGGGGTAACCAGCACCCACATCCCATCCCCCTGGGGGGATTTGGGTCTTTTGTCATTATTTATGAGATTGCTTTTTCTAACCCCACCACTTCACGCACTCACTTTTTAAGTGCAGGGTGTATACTTCTTTCACATTTCACTGTTTAATTCATTGTTTATTTTTGCAAAAGTAATTTAGAGATAAAACCATTCTTCGTCGCCACGAATTATGCAATGTTCTCCCAAGGTTCCGGGACGACAGGACGCAGTAGCGAGAAGACGCACATTCCGGACGTGTGGAGAAGACCCCTAAATTTTAGAGAAATTTAGGGGAGACGACGAGATACGATAGTCATAAAAATTTTAAAACTATGAAAAATATAAATCCCAACAATAACAAACCATCCCAAGCAAATAAATGAATTACTAAATAGTAATACTACATTCATCATTTTATAATCATGTAATGTAAATGCAAAGTTCAAACACATTACACAATTCATCAAGATTATCATTATATTAATAATAAATATATGAATCTATGATTAACATGAACGTCATATTTCATGTTTGTCACTTCTAAGTTTTGAGTCTTTGTCATTTGATATTTGATATTTCAGATTTGAATTTTACATGATTGAAAAAATGAATCAATGATATTTCAGATTTATCACTCGCTCCTCTCACAATGGCTGCTGAATAAACTTTCACGACTTTGTAAGTTTGTAATGCCAAATGAAATCTGAAATAAATATTAAAGAGTTGATCTCAATAGCTTAGGATTAGGTTAGAAATTAGATTTAGTTTTTCATTTTAAATATTTTGTTTTTTATGTTTCAAATTTTAAATTTTAATATATAAGTTTTCTTTAATGATTTATTTAATTAAACTCTTGTTTCATTTTTAATTTTTTTGAAATGTAAGTTAAGAAAATTTGAAAATACACTGGGAAGTTTCGAAGTTTCAGGTGGGACGCCCACAAGTCTCGACGAAGTTTCGGAGTTTCAGGCGAGACGCCCATCAGTCTCGACGAAGTTTCGAAGTTTCGGGCAGGACGCCAGTAAGTCCCCCTAAGTTCGTCAAGTTTCAACGCCCACCGAAACGTTTCGATTTGCGCCTCGCTAAGTTTCGCCGAAAGCAAGACATCCTGAAACGTTTCGCATGGAGTTCCGGCATCTCCGAGACGCGAGAAATGCTAAAACGCGTCCCCGGGGAACACTGAAATTATGCTCTCACCTCCACCCAAAGGCTTTGCCGATTAGTGGAGGTTGATCAAAAAAGTGACCCATAAGTTTGGCCAACATATATCTTGCATTAGTAGTATTTTAGTTCTCTCGTTTTCTAACTTGTTTAATAAAATAAACCAAAAGTCTCTTGAACTTCGCTAAAAACCAAGTCAAGAGCGCTCTCTGTCGGAGAGTTTTTATTTCATGTTTTAACTTTCATATAAATCTCTTGAATCTCGCCATAAGGCGGATCAAGAGTGTTTCTTTAGTATGCATTAGTACGCATTTGTAAATATTCTAATCCGACGATCACGATATGCTCTAGACATAAAGTGATCCGACGGTTCAACTTCTCTTAAGATCATACTTACCATTGATCCGTGGATTAACACCCAATTGGTCCATGATCTCTATTTAAAGAGCATGGAGGGTCCTTGGCTAGTTGGTCGATTATGAGAAGCTCATTTAACTTTCTTTCTTTTGCATAATAAATTGCTCCAAGTAGCTAATTGGCTGGGGTCGTGGACTGTTTCCCTCTCGAGGGTTTTAACCACGTGACAAACATCGGTGTGTTGCTCTATGATCTATTTATGTGAAGTGGTTGCTCAAGGTGTTCGGTCTTTTGAGAGTACCCTGTACCCGAACATGGTATCAGAGCGTTTATGAAGAGCCGCTTTCGGTTTTGATCAAAATCTAGAACCGGTGTTGCGGAAACTTTGAAAGGGTTTATGGTTCTGGAGTTTCTGTGCATTTGTGGCCTGTGGGAGCTGTTCCATTGCGTCTGGAGCGTCGTTTCCATTGGGAAATAGTTTTCGCTTCACCGAAAACCGTTTCCATTTGATCAAAAAACACCCATTTCGGCAAATCTAAAGGTATAATGTTACAGTGACGAATTTGTTTAATTTTTTTTTTTAAATCTCTCATATTTTATCAGTTATATTATTAGATCTTTATTGTTTTACTCTCAGACTGTTGCCTTCCCTGGCTGCGTATGCTCTTTGTCGTGCACCTTGTGCGATCGCGGCGAATCAAAAACAGAAAGGGAAAGTTTTTTTCGTCTTCTCGGCTACGTATGCTCTTTGTCGTGCACCTTGTGCAATCACGGAAATCAAAAACAACGAGAAAACTTGAAAACGTAGACTTTCCGGGTAAGCTAACCTAGATCTAACCCCATTGTGTGGAAAAAAGTTTTTTTGTTTTTGTTTTTTCGTTTTTTTTGTGATTTACAGGAAAAAAATCCAAACATGGAGAACGAGAGAGAAGAGTAAAAACAAAACAAAAAAAACCCTTCCTCTTTCCATTCTTTTACGTATCTTTTAAACTTAGCTCACTTGGTCCAAAGTTGCTTTATTCCTTAATAGATCTTGAGTTCAAGCCTTATTAAGCTACTTTTTAGTGCATGCAATTTCTATTTTCAAGTTACTTTATTGTAAAAGTGCATCTCACTTAAATAAAATAAAATAAAAAGTGAGTCACTTGAGTTTTTTAATTTATTGCCGCACTATTTAAAGTGACATTATTGTAAAAGTGAACATCACTTATTCTACAAAAGTGATTCACTTAAAAGCAACTTTATTGTAAAGTGAGTGTCAAAGGTTGATCTTGGGAAGAGAGGGGTTCTTTTTTTTAGTTGGTCAAGTTAATATCTGCCACGTTACTATTGGGGACATCTTCACCATTTTCTTTGATCAAGCATAACTTCATCATCCAGAATCAGTTTTCAATGCCATTTTTTTTAAACTGCATATTTTTTTGA
>LPNX011032096.1:237823-266790 GCA_001517045.1 Pseudotsuga menziesii | reverse complement strand
CAGCCGTACAGTTTCCTCGATTTCTGTGCAATTTAATGTGCAGTCCATACAGCAAAAACCCTCAGCCGTACACCTCGATTTCTGTGCAGAATTAAATGTGTCGTACAGCAGTCCTTACTCCTCGAAATTCGTGCAGCAAACAGGCCGTACTTTCTCGGTTTCTGTCCAGAAAATGAAGCAGTCATACAGCAGCAATAAATGCAGGCCGTACTCCTTCTTGGGAACTGTGCACTCCTATTAAATGTGGTCTCGACCTCCTGGAGTAAACTGGAATCTCTTCAGCAAACCCTTTTCTAGAAAATCGTGCCCTCCTTGAGCAAACTCGACCCCTCTCTCCAGCTCTCTCTTCTTCACCTGAAAAATGAACAAGTGAACTCTCTTTGCCTCCCTCAACCCTTTTTGTTTGCCCTAAGTGAGTTTCTTAATCCAACGGTGGAGAAAGAATCAAATCAATGGCCAAGATGAAATGAGAGGGAAATTCACATTTATTTATTTCTCATAAATAAATTCACTCACTCACTTAAATTTATCAAAAAGTGACTATATAGTCATAAAGTCACATTTAAGTGACTTTAATGTGAGGGTCACATTTTTCCCTCTTAAAGTGACTTTAGGCAAAAATTAAAGTCACCTAGGGAACATCTGCCTAGGTACAAAAATCAACATGTTCTACGAAGTAGGGGGCTTTTCAAGATAACCTCAGGGAAAGAAACAGAACCCACTGATGATGACAAAAAAATTAAATGGGCAAATAAATGTGATGAAGCTCGTGGATTGATTGGAATGTCAATCTCTACTGATTTGCGATTCCACATATCTGGAATTGATGAACCTGATAAAGCTTGGGAAAAGTTGGAATCTGTGTTTGGTAAACACAATGAAATTAGGGGTCATCAACTTGAGAATGAGTTGATTTCCTTGAATCCAAATGATTTTTCATGCATTCAAGACTATTTATCTAAGTATAAAACTCTTAGACTCTTATGTGTAGAATGCAAAATTAAGAAAGAAGACAAACAATGTATTTATCATATTCTTTCCAAACTTGGACCTGCATATTCTGGTTTTGTATCTACATTCTACTCCATGAAAGAATACTTGACTGCAGCTAGCTATCAAGACCCTAGTCTTGAATCATTTTGTGATTCCTTAATTAAAGAGCAAGATAAGCTCATTTATCTTGGAATAATTAACAATGCAGATACATCTGGGAAAGCCTTATTGTCCCAACAAAAAGAAAAGTCCAAGCCTCCCAAGAAACAGAATTTTCGCAATAATAAGCCAAACAACAAGAGTCCCAAGCCCTCTCAGTTAGCTCCTTCTTTAAAAAATGACAAAGGATCCAAGCCAAAAGGAAAGAAGACTGACCGTCATTGCAATTTTTGTGGGAAAGATAATCATGATGAATCTAAGTGTTTCAAGAAGATGGCAGCCTTGGAAGCAGCAATGAAAAAGCACCACATCAGCCTAGATTCGTCTTCAAAATCTACCTCTCATGGACATGCACTTTGTGCTTCTGGTTACTATTATACTGCATCTTCTTCTTCTACTTCAATTGAATGGCTCATTGATTCTGGAGCATCTTATCATATGGCTAAGGATCAAGCCATCTTTTCTACTATGCATGAATGTAACACCAAACAAATATTTGGTTGTGATGATAGATCTCTAAGTGTTGCAGGATCTGGAACAGTTCCAGTAGAAAATGGTCATTTCAGTGATGTACTATGTGTTCCAAAAATTTCCTGCAATTTATTATCAGTCTATCAAATTACTCATTCAAGTGAAGGTAAAACTGTGACGTTTACACCTACTGGAACTGTTGATGATTTACCAGGTTGTACAAATTTAACAACTTTGGGTCATCACCTTTTCCTTTAGTTTTTGTTGCCCATAGTGATAACTTGAGCAAACTTTGGCATGTGCGATTTGGTCACTTAAATTATTGCTCATTACAACAACTATGTAAAGACAATATGGTGACTAGTCTTCCGATGGTATCTTGCAAGGATGGTGTTTGTTCCAGTTGTGTACTCGCAAAACATCATCAGGATAGTTTTGACAAACGTGCTTCTTGGTACGCATTGGTTCCCTTGGAGCTTGTGCATAGTGACTTGTGTGGACCTATTCCATCTGCTTCTTTTTCTAGTTTCAAATAGTTCTTAACTTTCATTGATGACTACTCCAGACGCACTTTGGTTTACTTCCTAAAACTTAAGAGCGAAGTATTTAACATGTTCTTGGCCTACAAGGCCCTTGTTGAAAAACAATCTGGTCATCAAATTATTAAGTTAAGATCTGACAATGAAGGAAAATATGTTAACAACAAGTTCACTATTTTCTCCACTGAACAAGGAATCCAACAACAGCACATTGTTCCATATACACCACAACAAAATGGTATAGATAAACGGAAGAACCGCACTTTAAAAGAAATGGCTAATTGTAAGATCCAATCTAAGGGACTAAGTCTTCAATATTGGGCTGAGGCCATAAATTGTGCAAATTACATAGTTAATCGCACACCCATTAAAGTTTTACAAGGTATAACACCGAAAGAAGCATGGAGTAAAATTAAACCAGATGTAAGTCACTTCCGTGTGTTTGGTTGTGAAGCATGGGCTCACGTTCCGAATGAAAAACGGAAAGCATTGCAGCCTAAAAGTGAAAAGTGCATATTTGTTGGATATTCTGAAGATGTAAAAGGTTATAGACTTCTTCAGCCACATTCTCATGACATAATCATTAGAAGAGATGTTAAATTTGATGAAATCTCTTGGCCTGCGAGCCTAACTTGGCGGGTGTGCCATCTTTGGCCTACGGGCCTAATTCGACGATTGTGCCTTCTTCTTCTTCTTCTTCCAACTTCTTTGACAGGTTTTCAACTCCAGTTTCTGATAATGACAGTGAGGATAAAAATCCACCTCTGCCTGCTCATGTTCCTCGAATTGCACCAGCACCAATGCTTCCTCGATGGATCTGTTCAACATGTGAAGCAACTGGTGATCTTGTCGGTGATCCTAGATATCAACGTCGAACACGTTCTCAATTTCAGCGAGCCTCCTCTTTTGGCTCAAGTTTCCGAGAATCATGATCCAAAAACTTTTGCAGAAGCTTCAGGAAATCCAAATTGGGATGCAGCTATGGATGAAGAATATCGTTCCTTAATGGCAAACGATACTTGGGATCTTGCTCCTCTTTCAAAAGGAAGAAAACTTGTCAAATGTAAATGGGTCTACAGAACTAAGTATGCATCAGATGGAAGTGTTGAAACACTTAAGGCAAGGTTAGTTGCCAAAGGTTTTTCCCAAGTTGAAGGGATTGACTACAATGAAACCTTTGCTCCTGTCGCAAAAATGAATACCATCCGCCTTGTTCTTTCCCTTGCAGTCTTACATAACTGGGAAGTCCATCAAATGGATGTCAAGTCTGTCTTTTTACATGGTGATTTATAGGAGGAAATCTACATGGAACAACTTCCTGGATATGTTCAGGATAACTCTAGCCTGGTCTATCTCCTTAAGAAATCCTTATATGGCCTTAAGCAAGCTCCTAGAGCTTGGTATGCCAAAATGGATAGCTTTCTCCTTGACACTGGTTTTTCTAGATGCCATTCTAACCCCAATGTCTATAGCAACAAAGTAGAAAACCATCTCATCATACTTGTTCTTTATGTTGATGATCTTATCCTTATTGGTAGTGACCCTAAACTTATAACCCATGTGAAATCCAGTCTTAAGCAAAATTTGAAATGTTAGACTTAGGACATTTGCATTATTTTCTTGGTCTCCAAGTCTTGCAAACCAAAGAAGGAATCTTTCTTTCCCAGTCTAAGTATGTTTGTGACCTTCTTCGTTGCTTTCACATGGAAGATTGTAAACCAGCCCCTTCTCCCTTCCAGTCTAAAGTCAAACTTTCTACCACTTGTACTTCCCCTGAAGTAGATGTCACCTTGTATCGTCAGCTTGTTGGTAGTCTTTTATACTTGACTCATTCCAATCCTGACCTTTCCTTTGTCGTTGGTCGTGTTGCGGGTTATATGCAAACTCCTCATGAAAGTCACTGGAAAGCAGCAAAAAGAATACTTCGATATATTCAAGGTACAATTCAATTTGGGATTCATTACAGTACAGGGGGGAAACCCTTGTTGGTTGGTTTCACTGATTCAGATTGGGCCGACGATCCTGATGATCGAAAGTCTACTGCAGGTTATGTTTTCAGTCTAGGATTTGGACCTATCATTTGGGCTTGTAAGAAACAACAAGCTCTTGCTCTTTCTTCAGCAAAAGCTAAATATCGAGCCGCAGTTAATGCCAGTCAGGAAGCTTTATGGCTTCGACAGATCCTTTCAAAGTTTAGATTCGAGCAGCAGCAACCTACTCCACTTTGGTGCGACAATCAAAGTGCCATCAAGCTTGCCAAAGGTCCAATTCTACATCAACGTAGCAAACACATTGAGCTACACATGCACTTCATCAGAAATCTTGTTCATGATTGTGTTCTTGAAATGCTCTATTGCCCTACAAATCATCAAGTTGCAGACATCTTCACCAAGTCTCTTACAGAAGCAAAGTTTTCTAAACTTCGATCTATGTTAGGAGTTCAGGAATGTGTCCTAAGGGGGCATAGGCTCTAATGCCTCCTTCCTTCTCCTAATAGTGTCACTTTTGCAAATCCTTCAATCCTATCCCAAGTTGTTCTTAAGGGGAGATGTTAGGATATTTAGACACTTAGGAGTTAGTTAAGATCAACTTGTGTAATATATCCGTTAGGTAAAGTGTGTTTCTTTAGTATGCATTTGTAAATATTCTAATCCGATGGTCACGATATGCTCTAGACATAAAGTGATCCGATGGTTCAACTTCTCTTAATATAATACCTACCATTGATCCGTGGCTTAACACCCGATTGGTCCATGATCTCTATTTAAAAAGCATGGAGGGTCCTTGGCTAGTTGATCGATTATGAGAAGCTCATGTAACTTTCTTTTTTTTGCATAATAAATTGCTCCAAGTAGCTATTTGGCTGGGGCCGTGAACTGTTTCCCTCTCGAGGGTTTTAACCACATGACAAACATCGGTGTGTTGATCTGTGATCTATTTGTGTGAAGTGATTGCTCAAGGTGTTCGATCTTTTGGGAGTACCCTGTACCCGAACACACATCGACAGGAAACAAGATGCTTTGTGTCAAACATGCCACGCCATTGGGGGCCCAATGGCTTCCTCTGGCCGAGTGGTGGTATAATACCACTTATCATGGCTCCACCAAAATGTCACCATATGAAGGATTGTATTCCCAAAATCCCTTATCAATAATTTCCTATCTGCCATGTACCTCCAGAGTTCAAGTTGTGGACAACATACTTCACACCAAAGAAGCTATGCTTTGCACCCTTAAAGGCAATCTGGTTATAGCTCAAAATAATATGAAACAAGCAGCTCAACATCACTCTGAGCGTTCCTTTGAAGTAAGAGATCAGGCGTTTCTTCAATTCCAACCTTATAAACAAACATCCCTTGGGTCTCCTCTTCACCAAAAAATAGCTCTGAAGTTCTATGGACCCTGCATAATCCTCCAATGCATTGAACAATGTTGATTTTTGTACCTAGGAAAGTGTTCCCATAGGTGACTTTAGCCTTGGTCACTTAAAAGGGGGAAATAAAGTGACCCCTGCATTAAATGACTTGAGATAAGCTTTTAATTTGACTTCAGAGAATAAAGTCACTTTTAGGAAAATTTAAGTGAGGTGAGTGAATTTAATTTTTAAATGAGATTTAATGAGCATTTAATCTCATCTACTCATCTCATCTAATCTCCACCGTTGGATTAGATCAACCTTAAGGTTTTCACCAAAAGGGTGAGTAAGGCAAAATTACTCACTTTTTTTAGAAAGAGAGTGAAGGAGAGAGCTGAGAGAGAGTAAAGCCATTTTTCTGAGAGGAGAAAACACTAGCAACAGCAAGTTTTTTCTTTGGCACACATTTCGAGGAAAAAGACAGCAGCAAGAGAGGAAACAAAAATCGAGGAGAGGACAACAGCATTTATTGTTGGTCCGTATAGTCTGTACGGTACGATTTTTCATTGTAGTAGGAACAATTTTTTAGGCAGATTTCTGGGCACGATTTTCAAGAAAAAATCATGGCCACGGATTTCAAGGTCTGTACAATCAATGCGTACAGTATGTCTGTATAGTCCGTACAATCCGTACAATTTGTACAATGGCACGGGAATTGAGGCAAAAAAACAAAAACAAAAATAGTTTCATTTTTCCTGTTGGGCATGAAAAACAAGGCAAAAAAATTTCATCTCGTTGAGATAAGATGGTCTAAAAAATTCCAAGTTTTTTGTTGTAATATTTTCTCGAAAATAAAAATCTGTCTACTAACAAGTTTTCCCCTTGTGGGTTTTTCCTGGGCAAGTTTGCCAAAAATTCTCGAGTCTGAAATTTCATGGAGTGCATTTAATATTTTATTTTCTGTCATCGAAGTTGAGTTACAACAATGTTTTTATCAATCTGAAATTTTGTGCAATTTCCAGCCTAATTTATTTTTGGGTTGGGCATTAAACAGAGATGAATTTTTGACATTTAAACCGATGGCTGAAACTGAGAAAAACTTTCATGGTGTCAGAGCAAGGTTGGGCAGAAAATTAAATTTTTGTAGACAGAAAGTAATTTCCAGAACTCGGAAAATTTCTTTTGACAGTAGCAGCATTTTGTTGAAATTTGAACTTTGCAAAATATGACTTCCACTAGACTTAGAATGGAGGATAGGCATGATGGGGCTGGGAATTTTATTCCATGGAAAAGCTAGGATCATGTTGATATTAGAGGAGAATGAGTTGTGGGATGAGGTGGTTCATAACACTATTGCAGTCCCTATTGTTATTCCCTCTACCACTGATGCAGCAAGCCTTACCGCCTTCAACAAGAATGACATAAAAGCTAGAAGGATAATTCTAGATGCAGTTAAAGACCATGTGATTCCTCACATCCTGAGTAAGACCCATGCATTTCAGATGTGGGATGCTTTGACCGAATTGTTTAAGAGCTCAAACGAAAATCGAAAAATGGTTTTGAGGGAGAAGCTGAAGAGTATCAAAATGGCCAAAGGGGAGGTTGTGATATATTACCTTACTAGGATCTCTCAGGTGAGAGATGAGCTTGCAGCAATTGGGGAGGTTGTTCCTAATGCAAAGCTAGTGCGTATAGCTTTGAATGGGGTTTCAAAGCCTTGGGTTGTGTTTGTGGAGGCTTTGTTGGCTAGGGAGAACTTACCTACATGGGACAGGATATGTGTGATGATTTTGTTAAGGAGGAGTCTCAAAGAGGTCTTTTGCAGGGCAGTGCTTCTACTAGTAGGGAGGATGAGGAGGATGTGGCTTTGACAGCAATGGGGAAGAAGAAGTTCAAGAAGGGTCCCAAGAAGGGTGGGCCCAAGCAGTAGGATGGGCAGAAGAAGGATCTGGGCACTGCAAAGTGCTTTGCTTGTCAGAAGATGGGGCACTATGCTGGGCAGTGTCCAAACAAGAAGAAGAAGAAGCAGCAGTAAACAACAGCTTCGACGGAGGTTGAGGATTTTGCAGCTAGATTCCAGAGAGAGTTTTCTCTGTGCACTGGACATGTTGATAGAGAGAGAGCATCTATCATCACCAGTGTGGACGTTAATAGTGAGAGGGAGTTTTCCTTGTTGACAGACCATTCTTACAGTGCATCCACTTCCAGCACATTGTATATTGATAGTGGAGCTTCGAGCCACATGACAGGTGCTTGAGAGATGTTCTCCGAGCTTTCACAGGCAGAGACTGATGTGGAGGTAGTGTTGGGAGATGATTCTGCAGTCAGAGCAATTGGGCGTGGGACCATTACCTTTCAGAGGGAGTCCATTTGTCCCATGGTTTTGAGAGATGTACTATATGTACCTAGGTTGAAAAAGAACTTGGTTTCAATTTCCATGATCAAGGATCGAGGTCTTCAAGTGTCCTTCCTAGATGGACATGTGCATGTGTTTCCCAAGACTATAAGACCATCTGCTTCATTTGCCATTGGAGTTAGATGTGGGAAACTGTACAAGCTCTTATTTCAACCTCAGCATGCCTTGGCACATAGCATCGACATCGAGCTTTGTGAGTTGTGGCATAAGAGGATGACTCACTTGCACCATCCAGTTTTGAGGTTGTTGAGACATATGGTTATAGGTTTGCCAAATTCAGCACAAAGCAGAGTGATGTTTGCAAGGGGTGTGCTTTGGGAAAGAACACCAACATTGCTTTTCCTAGCAACGATAGCAAGTCAACAGGGGTTCTTGACTTGATACATTCTGATTTGTGTGGACCTATGTCATATGTTTCTCTAAGAGGATATGAGTACTATGTGACATTCATCGATGATCATTCCAGGAAGACCTGGATCTAGTTCCTGAAAAACAAAAAATTTGAGGAGGTCTTGCAAAGGTTCCAAGAGTTCAAAGCTCTTGTGGAGAACCAGAAAGGGAGGAAGATACGGGCTCTCAGATCAGATAACAGGGGTGAGTATACCTCCAAGGAATTTGATGGATATTGCAGACATGAGGGCATCAAGAGACAGTTGACAGTTTCATACACTCCAGAGTAAAATGGAATGGTAGAAAGGAATAACAAGTCTATTGTTGGAGCAGCCAGAGCTATGTTACATGACCAGTCACTTCCTTTCTTCCTTTGGGCAGAGGCATGCAGTACAATTGTTTATCTTCAGAACAGGAGTCCCCATCGTGTCGTGGGGAACATGACACCTAAGGAGAGTTTCACAGGTAAAAAGCCTGAGGTTAGCCATTTTGGCATATTTGGTTGTTTGACTTACTCTCATGTCCCTTTTGAGAAGAGGACAAAGTTGGAGCCCACCGCAGAGAAGAGCATCTTTGTGGGTTATGATGAGACTTCGAAGGCCTTTCGTATTTATCTTTCTTCTCTAAGGAAAGTTGTTGTGAGAAGGGAAGTGAAGTTTGAGGAGGAGCAGGCCTTCAAGAAGTCTAGAGAGTTGGAGCAAGGAGAGCAAGAGGTTCCTGCACCTCAGGTAGTTTCACAGGTACCATCAGTGCAGCAGACAGGTTCACAGGTTTCCAGAGTTACCGGACCACACAGTATGGGCACAGGTTCACCAGTTTCAGTGGTTCAGCCAGTAGGATCTTCGGGGACAGGTTTTGGGTCTCAAATTACAAGTTCACCATACAGAGCATCAAGATCACAGAGTTCACCAGTTGTTGGTACACCAGCTTCTGGTTCACAGGTTACTAGGGCTTCTACCTCTGGTAGTTCATCAGATGAGGACAGACCAGTGTGGGAGCAACCTTCAGGGAAGAAGAACCCTAGGTGGCTTCGGGACACCTTGAAGGAAGCACAAGAGTTTGGAACACCCAGGGAGCCAGTGAGGACTATTCAGATGCTAGACAGATTGGGCATGACATTAGTGGCTAATCTTCGTGATTCAGAGACTTCTACTTTTGAGGAGGCTTCCCAACATAATGTTTGGCGAGATGCCATGATGCATGAGTACCATTCCATCATGAAGAACGATGTTTGGGACATAGTACCGAGACCTGAGGGGAAGTCAGTGGTGACTTCTCGCTGGCTTTACAAGCTAAAACATGCTGCGGATGGTAGTGTGGAGAAGTACAAGGCTCGTTTTGTAGCACGGGGGTTTTCACAGCTTGAGGGAGTGGATTATGTTGAGACCTTTGCGTCAGTTGCTCGTTATACTTCGATCAGGGGCATTGATTTCCATTGCGGCGGAAATGGGTTGGAAGATCCATCAGATGGATGTAAAGACCGCATTTCTCAATGGAATCATACAAGAGGAGGTGTATGTTGAGCAGCCTTAGGGCTTTGAGATTCATGAGAGAGGGTCTCATGTTTGCAGGCTGAAGAAAGCCTTGTATGGGTTGAAGCAAGCTCCTAGAGCTTAGTACTCCAGGATTGACTCTTACTTGCAGCGGATGGGGTTTCAGAAGAGTGAGGCAGATCCGAATCTCTACTTCATCATGGTTGGAGATAATCCACTCATTCTTCTGTTGTATGTGGATGACTTATTTATCACAGGAGGAGAGAAACCCATTGCAGCTTGCAAGATTGATCTTGCTTCAGAGTACGAGATGACCGACATTGGGTTGATGCACTATTTTCTGGGATTGGAGGTTTGGCGAGAGCCTGGACATATTTTCCTGAGACAGGGAAAGTATGCAGTTGATATTCTAAGGAGATTTCGGATGGAGGATAGCAAGCCGATGTCTACACCGATGGTCACCAACTGGAAGAAGCTTCATGCTTCTGAGGGAGAGTTGGTGAATCCTAAACTATACCGTCAGCTCATTGGTTCTTTGATGTATCTGGTCAACTCTTGGCCACATTTGTGTTTTGCGGTGAACACTCTCAGTCAGTTCAAGGTTGAGCCTAGGAGAGTGCACTGGATAGCCGCAAAACATGTGTTGTATTACCTTGCAGAGACAGTGGAGTATGGTCTGGACTACAGGAGGTCGGATGAGATCAGGTTGATTGGCTTCACAGATTCAAATTGGGAAAGCAGTGTGGCAAACCGGAAGAGCACTTCCGGATGTTGTTTCAGTTTGGGTACAGCAACAGTGTCGTGGTTCAATCGAAAGTAAAAGTCTGTTGCTTTATGTTTTGCAGAGGCCGAGTATATGGCATCCAATCAAGCCAATTGCGAGGTGTTGTGGCTTCACAAGTTGCTGGTGAATTTATTTGATCAAGCGCTGAGACCTACGGTGATCTACTGTGACAATCAGAGTTGCATCCAGCTCTTTGAGAATCCAGTATTTCATGACTGGTCAAAGCATATTGAGATAACGTGTCATTTCATCCGAGATTATGTTCAAAGAGGAGCAGTGACTTTGCAGTATATTTCCACTGATGAGCAGGTTGCAGATATTCTGACGAAATCTTTGGGGAGGGGCAAGTTTGTCTTCTTCAGAGACAAGTTGGGAGTGGTGCAGAACACCTTCCTTGGTAAGAGGGAGTGATGATTTTTGTACCTATGAAAGTGTTCCCCTAGGTGACTTTAACCTTAGTCATTTAAAAGGGGGAAATAAAGTGACCCTTGCATTAAATGACTTGAGATGAGCTTTTAATTTGACTTTAGAGAATAAAGTCACTTTTTTGAAAATTCAAATGAGGTGAGTGAATTTAATTTTTAAATGAGATTTAATGAGCATTTAATCTCATCCACTCATCTCATCTAATCTCCACCGTTGGATTAGATGAACCCTAGGGTTTTCACCAAAAAGGCAAGTGAAGGAAAAATTACTCACTTTTTTTAGAAAGAGAGTGAAGGAGAGCGCTGAGAGAGAGCAGAGCCATTTTTCTGAGAAAGAGGAGAAAACACCAGCAGCAAGTTTTTTCTTTTGGCATGCATTTCAAGGAAAGGTCAGCAGCAAGAGAGGGCCCGAAAATCGAGTACAACAGCATTTATTGCGGGTCCGTACAGTACAGTTTTCAGTACATCAGGCACGATTTTCGAGGCAGATTTCTGGGCAAGATTTTTGAGAAAAAAAACTGGGCACGGATTTTTAGGTCCGTACAGTCATTCCATACAATCTGTCTATACAGTCCATACAATCTGTACAGTCGGCACAGTGGCACAGAAATTGAGACAAAAAACAGAAAATTTCTGAGTTTGACCTTTCTTGTTTGGCACGGAAAACGAGGCAGAAAATTTTCATCCGGTTGAGATAAGTTGATCTGAAAATTTCTGAGTTTTTTGCTGTAATATTTTCCTGAAAATAAAAATCTCTCTCCTAACAGGTTTTCCCCTCGTGGGTTTTTCCTGGTCAAGTTTGCCAAAAATTCCTGAGTCTAAAATTTCATGGAGTGCATTTTATATTTTATTTTGTCAATAAAGTTGAGTTACAGCAGTGTTTTTATCAGTCTGAAATTTTGTGCAATTTCCAGCCTTATTTATTTTTCGGTTGGGCATTAAACAGAGCTAAACTTTTTACATTTAAACCGGTGGCTGAAACTGAGAAAAACTTTCAGACAAGTGGCAGACAAGTTTGCTCTGCCAAATCACTCCAAGGTTCATCCAGTATTTCACGTCTCTTACCTCAAAAAAGTGGTGGCTTTAATTGTAAAGAACATACATGTTTAGCTAAACTGGATGAGGAAGGCTCCATGTGGCTCTAGCAAAGAAGTTTTGATCTAGTGGAAAAATATGATGCCAGAAGATGCCACTTGGGAACCAACAGAAATTTTATAGCCGAAGAAAATGCTACTTTTGAAGGGGGGGGCATTTTAGGGTCTTACCCTAACCTAACTTAGTATAAAAGTTAGCCATGCATTGCATATGGACACCTCTTTGGAATAAGGCCAAATAGTTAGTAGTCAACAATCAATGTAAGAAGGGTCTCTCTATTAACTTAGATCCATTAGAAAGTTGGTACTTATTAATCATTTGACCATGTCAAGTAGCTAGGGTTTACGATCTGGCAAGCCTATCTACAGCTGAGAACAATGTTGCTTTTGAAGGGGGTGTGCATATTAGGGTCTTACACTAACCCAACTTAGATTAAGTGTTCGCCATGCATTGTATACAGCCATTTCTTTTGAATAAGGCCAAATAGTTAGTAGTCAACAATCGATGTAAAAAAGGTCTCTCTATTTAATTTAGATCCACAAGGAAGTTGGTACTTATTAATTATTTGACCCTGTCAAGTAGTTAGGGTTTTGGAACAGCAAAGCCTATTTAAACTTTAAAGAGCTATAAGGCTATGAAGGGTTTTGTCAAGAATTATTGTAACGAAGCTCTACTCAAGTGAGAGGTCGCCCAACCTCAAGAGGCACATCAACATTGTTCCCAAAATTTGTTCTCATAAAAGACTCATTCCAACAATATTTATCTTTCTACTATCTGAAGTTCTTATTCTGTACTATAATTTCTGGTTTATTGCATCTTAAATCACTGTGTATCCTGTGTTGTTTTAAGTTTCAGGGTTAAAGAACACCAAAATTACGGTTCTGATTCAGTTGATTTTTTAAACAATGGTGTGAGCCTTCTCTACCTAATCCATTACCACTGTTGGATGTTTTTTCTTTGCTATTTTTGCCTGGTAACTTTGCAATCAGCACTTTTGGCATCTTTTGGAGTGTTTCAAGGTTGTTTTATAGTGGTTTTTGCTGGTTGGAAGGTGTCTCATCTGAGTTGTTTTGCGCCCATTTTCTGCATTAACTACAAAGGATATTGTGCATTGATTTGGTGCCCAGCACTAGGGTTTTCTATTGGCTGTTCATGCTGGTAATTTTGCATCAACATCTCTATATTTGGCCTTCTATTCAGAGCTGATCCAAAGTTCTCTCATCATTACCTACGAGGCTGCGAGTTCAGAGCTCTCTTTTTCAAGTGTTTCACCCTCCTACAAAGGCCACACTCCTTTATAGGGCTTCTTGGGCATCTCCAAGGTTACTCGTCTCTCTTTACAAGAGAGGGCTCTCCATCCTTGGGTGTTTCCCACTCTTAAAATCCAGCATATCTTCGGGTTTGTTTTTGCAGTGATAATTTCTTACCTGGGATGCATTTTTTATTTTGCTAAGGCTTATGCTGTCCTGGCTACATAAAACAGCATTGCAGATTTTTTGGAAGGCTGGTATTATTTCTTTCTTTGGTCTATAAAGAAGATTATTTTTTGTGCTGAACCTAATGTCCTAAAGATAACTGTATGGAGAGTTGTATCTTCAAGTCTTGTTTGACTTGTCTTCAAAACAATACTGCTGACACCATTTATAATGCACATTTAGCCATACACTCTACATATGGGTTTGACGCGTGGGATAAGCGTTCACCAAATCGCCCCGTTTTTCCGGCCGATTTTTTATTAAAATCAGTCAAATGTTTGCTGTGAAATTGTTTATTTCGTTATTTTGGAATTCTACTAATCTTTTTAGCCCTTCCTAGACTAAATCGGGCATTTTAAAACTACCCAAATGATTAAAATTACGATTTAATTCCTGGAAAGTATGATTTTCACCAAAATTGATCTGCCGGATTCCGGCGAGTCGGGGGCAATTTGGTGAACGCTTATCCTGCTCCATGGGTTTGATCTATTGTGCCCAACCCTTGATCAAAGATTGTTTCCACTGTCTAATTTTAAGGATTCTCCTACGGATGACTGTCATCCTATTATAGCAGAAATTTCTCTATTAGAGTTTGGTGCACCTCTTCCTATTGGTGTTTCTTCTACAGAGACTTCTTCCACAATTTTGTTGTACTCGGTGGATTCTTCTTACAATGTGTATGACCATGAATTTTGCTTATTGGACCTTACCAGAAGATGATGATCTCATTATCAAGTTCACATTATTTGGAGTTGTTCTTTATGTTCCAAGAGTTGGTGCTTTTAAAATGGATACATCAATTTATTATATTGCTACAACTCAGTGGTTGGTTGATAGTGACATTCATGGGCTTATGACCACTTGTTTGTGTGGGAAGCCACATGCTTACTCACCTTCTTTGATGAATGTTCTATACTCAGTTTGATATAGTGGATTCGTCTTTTATACTTCTGCCAAATACCAACTTTGTTGAGTTGTGGAACCGAGTTGGTATTGGAGAGATGGCATTTTGGTTGGAACTGTGCCTATGTTAACATGGGGTTTAGTATCTAAAAGGTTAGCTTTAGTTAAGCTTTATGTTGAAATTCAATATTCCAACTACGCTATTGTGAAGAACGAATATTGTGTTTTTATACTATCATCACAACTATTGTGTTTTATGAAAGTCAAACGGATGTCAAGTTTTACCCATAGGATCACATGGAGATAAATGATCAAGAAAAGTTAAAATTAGTGTTTTGAAATTTGACTAGGACTTCATAATGTTGTATGTGTATTCAAATATTATTCCTATAATCTTCTTTTGCACACTGGCAACTTGACAGTATGATAGGACACTTTTCAAGCATATTTTCATGTGAACGAGCCTTCCCTTTTTCTACCAGGCCTACTATGGCCATTACATTTTATAAGCCTTGCAAGCATCACGATATCTCACTCAATCATCACACCTTTTACATTCCAACAAATTTGGCCTTAAGATAGATCTATTATCATTTTTGATAGACTCTCTTAATATATACATTTACACAATGCCTACCTTTTCTAGAACTTCCAATACTTGAAGGGTTGTCTATGTCATTGTTGTACAAGGCCATAGTTTTTTTTTTTGCAAGGGTTGTTTTCTACGAACCGTAACATGCATGTGTATGTTTTTCTTGCAAGTTATATTTTGCAGGATTGGTGCTTTAACAAGTGGTTCCCTCCATGGAGAAACTTTTTTACTTAGTCATACAACTTGTGTTACAAGCCATGCAATAACTAATATGACTCATATCATTCACAACATCTTTAGTAGGCAATTTTGAAGCCAATGCTTGTGATGATTGAATTCGACTAGGGCTAAGCTTGAGTCACATTTCATGTACTTATTTTCTTTTTATTTGTTTTTTATTATGTTCACTTTATTTTCATGTCAATTATGTTTTTCTTGTGCATGTGCATTATAGGGAAGAAAATAAATTAAATGATTGTTGATTGGGTGTAGCTTGAGTGGTTGAGATGAAAGTCATTATTATACTCCACCTAGGTTCAAATCCCACTTTGTGATTGCTTGCTCCAAGCCCATTGTTGACTGTTGACAGTTGGACTTACCACAAACCTTAAAAGCAAAAACTCAACAATCTAGAATAGAATTATTATTTTAATTCCAAAAACGTTCCTATGCTTCCTAGCCTCCACTTGTTTATTGTTCACCAACACATTCATCTCCAGCATGGTGTTCATGCTTCTTGAACAAGCTCTCATTCCAAAGGAGAAAATCTAAGTAAATACCAGCGAAGTTGTCCTCTTAATCACTCTTATGGCAAACTTGCACATATTTCTTTAATAAATACTTCTACAACAAATCCACTCAACTCTTCCATCTTCAACATAAATCTTTCAATGAGTTTCCATGTACATCCGAGATAGAACATACCTCTTCTTGGAATGGCCAATCCTTCATAATGCCAGGCTTCCTCATTGGTTTTATTCATCCGCAGCTTGTTATCCTTAAATAAGTTTAGTAGTTCACATTCATTAGGCTGATATGCTTCCATTTCTTTTGGAACAAGCATGCCCCTTCCATCATGTGCTTCTGCTGAGAGAATATGAATCCTCTCATTATCTCCAGCCTCATCTTGACCATGAGCTTCACTGGAATCATCTCTTCCCATGTGTACCCTCAGTGAGAATAGGCATGCTTTGTCTGCACCTGCAAACATAACATCAAAGTTGTTAGGGAAAACAACAGTCCCTCTCCCCATGGCATACTGGTACAACCATCTTTGAGTTGTTCTATTGTTGCATTTCCCATTTTATCTGGTTGATTCTTCTCCAACCCTTCCTCCATCATTTGAGATCTACACTTTATTGGTGCACAGGCAACTTCCTCATGTCCGTACCTACTCAACAAGCCTATCATCCATTCAATAATTGAAGTTGTTGCTGCATTATCTCTACTAAACTCAATGCTTATATGTACTCCCTGCATATACTCTATCTTTTCACAACATTTCCAGCTCCTTTTCCTTTTGCTCCAAGTACTCTACCCTTTGTCTCATTGGACATCCAATGTCCACATTGGTCTCTCTAAAGCACATAGCACCCATCATCATTTTAAGCATACATCCCTGTGAGCTTAACAGTCTTAAAAATCCTCTTCAATCTTTCACCTATTGCCCTTGCTTCACATTCAAAGTTGAACAATTTTTTCCATGCAACATTCCTTTTATGTTCATTATACATTATCAAATCAAACAATGCCACTTGGGACATACCTTCAACAGCAAGCATCCTTCTGCAAAAATTCCTCTATATATTGTCTTCAAATTTGAACATGCCTTTGTCTTCATCATCTTCTCTATTCTTCAGTTGTCACTGCACCCTTCCACTCAGTCGTTGTAACTAGAATCATTTAATGTATTCTAGGGTATGCTCTTGGGTACTGAAGTCGCATCCTTCTGCAAAAATTCCTCTATATATTGTCTTCAAATTTGAACATGCCTTTGTCTTCATCATCTTCTCTATTCTTCAGTTGTCACTGCACCCTTCCACTCAGTCGTTGTAACTAGAATCATTTAATGTATTCTAGGGTATGCTCTTGGGTACTGAAGTCTGCCACAATTCCTTTTCCCAACCATACTAGATGGTACTTTGTTGCCTCTTCCTCGTGGGCAGTTTTTATTGTTTGATCATCAACAAGATCTTGCAAGAAATTTTCCACATCCTCGTCTTCATGATTGGGGTTCCAATCATAGTTTTAAAAATCAGAATCGGACTCCGAATCGGTTGAGGGTCAACTCGGAATCGAAATCGGTAATGAATCGGTCATAAATCGGCCGATTTGAATTAAATGACTTGGTTTACTAAAAAATACATCAAATATTAAAATTTTAAAGAAAAACAACATTTTCAAGATTTTAATCCATGATTCCAAAGCATTAGAGACAAAATATCTAAACTCTGCGCATGTATATACTATATACCATATAAGAATGAATATTTTAAAATTGCACAAAGTGTATTGTGCAATACATATGTAGGAGACTAGGACTAGGAGACTAGGACTAGAACAAAATAAATAATCTATCAGGCCCATAGGTTACCTATAAGCTATATGGCCTGTAGAGTCCAAAACACATGCTAGATAGTTAACTACATATTACATAGCCAATTGTCATACATCATCAACTACATACTATATAGTCCACTGTCCCCATGGCCGCCCCTCACTGACACGGTCACACTATTTGCAAATTGCTACTGATGCAGCGTTGCTCCACAATGAGAATAGGCATAGGGAAATAGAGTGTGAGGGGGGGTTCATTAAGTATATTTAGGCCCTAGGGTTAGGTTAGGTTAGGAAAAAACAAGGCCAACAATGAAATTTCTATGTTTTTTCAGGTCTGCAGACCCCCCATGTCTAAGAGTAAAAAAAACTGAGTAAAAAATTTGAGTAAAAAATCGACCAATTTTTTACATAAATCAGCCGATCGAAGCCGTTTTTTACATAAATCAGCAGATCAGACCGGTTTTTTGCATAAATCGGTCGGTTTGGTACCAAATCGGTCGACCAAACCGATTTCCAGACCGATTCGGTTCAGTTTGCCTTCAACTCGGTGAATCAGCCGATTTTGAAACCGATTTCACCGATTTTTAAAACTATGGTCCAATCCAAATGCTCTTGCAAAAATTCTTTGGCAAATTCCTTTTCTCTTGAATTTCAACAAATTTGGGCTCAAGTTCTCCACTTCGACATCCTAGATAGTCAAAATTTCCTTGTCATCAAAATCTTCATAACCTATCAGATTATCTTCTGCAACATCCTCTTGAGGGTTTTCATACTTTCTAAGATCGACAATCTTGATTCTCACATTGCCCCGAATTCCTTTTCTCTTGAATTTCAACAAATTTGGGCTCAAGTTCTCCACTTTGGCATCCTTAGACAGTCATTATTTCCTTCTCATCAAAATCTTCATAACCTATACGATTATCTTCTGCAACATCCTCTTGAGGGTTTTCATACTATCTAAGATCTACAATCTCGATTCTCACATTGCCATCTTCAATTCTTGTATCAATAGCAACCTTATGACCTACAAGGTCATCCTCTCCATTGCTTCCTTTTACACTTGCAAAAACAACAAGATCATTACATGATACATGAAATTTTTGAGTTCTAAATAGAACTTCCAAATTCAATGCCTCTCAATTTAATCTACTCAACATCTCTAGTATACATTCTTGATCACATTCTTCTTTTGGCCAGCATAAGATCACAGGCCCTTCAATTCTTTTTATATCATCTTTATCTGTTGGAACCTAATCAGTTAGGGTTAGGTGAAGACAAATGGTCTTTGGGAGTCCAAGGAACATCTTGGAAGATGAAACCAAGCATCACTTTGGTTTGTATAAATATGTACATCCTTAATGGACATAATCGTGTTTTCACTCTTTCATTGGCTTTTGTGTTCAACCAATTGTCTTATCTACCCTATAGGGCATCTAACAATGGTATCAAAGCCCAATGAGCCCTTTGGCATATGGTATTCCTCCTCGCTTTGCCATAACTTCTGCCTTCTGATCCTTCTGGCATATTTGCTCAGTCCACCATATTCAGTGTTGTGCCAATCCTTGTGGGCTTGAATCCTCTCCCATTGATTATACTCCAACATATTTATTTACACTCAACCCTGTCATATGAGCGTTCTCTCTAAAACACAAACCCTATTGTTTTTGTCTCTCTATAGAGTTGCGCGACTTGCATCTTCTCACAATATGCATGCAACCTATATGTGTTGAACCTGCGTGGAGGTCCCTTACCAATTGCGTGGAGAAGCTCAACTAAGAGGAGCTCAAAATACCCGCGTGCAATATTGCTCCATACACTATGCCTATGCGTATTTCATTTTTAAAGGGGCTACATATTTTTGAATAGTCGTGACTTCCTCCATCCCTACCACCTCAATGAAGCTCACTCCATGGGACAAAGCTAGCACTTGAAAATTTGATGCAATGTGTTCTCTTAAACAAGCATTAGAGGAAATTTCAACTCAAAATGGGCCTCCTAAGAAAAATAATAAAATAATATTTATTAATTTTGGAGGAAGAAAAGAAAAAAACTACTTTTTTTGTTCGTATTTTCGACATATCTCCCTGTGATTTTACTCAAACTTCGATCGAGAGAGCTCTCTGGATGCGAAATTAAATTCCGCATCCAACGAGTACCCACTCCGCATACTTTTGACGGACCCCGCTACCCCAAAAACAAGAAATGCCTCAAAAAATGTGATGATGATCATCATCACATTTTTTGAGGTATTTCTTGTTTTTGTCATCATCACATTTTTTGAGGTATTTCTTGGTTTTGGGGTAGATCATCATCACATTTTTTGAGGTATTTCTTGTTTTTGGGGTAGCGGGGTCCGTCAAAAGTATGCGGAGTGGGTACTCGTTGGATGCGGAATTTAATTTCTTCACATTTTTTGAGGTATTTCTTATTTTTGGGGTAGCGAGATTCGTCAAAAGTATGCGGAGTGGGTACTCGTTGGATGCGGAATTTAATTTCGCATCCACAAAGCTCTTCGATCATACAAACAAAAAAAGTAGTTTTTTTTATGATACCTATCCCCAAATTTATATTAAAAAATTGTTTAAGACCTATACGGTATTTCAAATTTAAAGCAATTCAATTGGCTAACACATGATGACATGGAATTTGAATTAGTGTTAAAAGGCCCATTTTGAGTTGAAATTTCCTCTAATGTGTGATCTAATTCACGAGTGGTTGTGAGTGCACTCAATTGAATGGGTGACCTACTGCAACAAGAACAATGATCGCATAAATTGCTCCAGTCCTTAATCTATTATGCCATGAATTGTGTTGCGACTTGCTATGGTTTCTCCTCCAATGACCACGAGATGAGGCATGTATTGGAAATGGAGTTGTGTACTTGGGCTATGTCGATTGCTTCATGAGGAAGTATTTGCACGTGGGTTTACTTCTATGGAGCTTTGTGAGGATTGTACTACGTGTGGAGGAGTTGTGTATAAAGGGACTTCTTGTGAGCTACCAGCAATCCAAGTAAACACATTCTCCACACTGTCTTCCCATCGCTGGTAAAATACATTGTATTTTCCAACTGTCATCAAAGTGCATGTTGTGTATGACATTAAGAATGGACGAGATCCTACCACCCTTTTATAAGATTTTCATGTGGGAGTATATCGTTTGAAGACTGTGTTGAGACTCCGTCATTTGGAGGCCAGCGTGAATATTCCTGTGAGGCTAAATAAGCCAATGTTATTGTTGGCGTGCTATCAAAGATTGTTGCAATTCTGCACAGTCCTGAGCGTTGGTTCCAATTCCTCTTAGCAAGCATTTGAAAGGAAAAAAACCATTATTATTGTTGATTTCTTGATATGTATTTATTTATCATTTTAACGGGCTGAGTTTTCTTTGCACAATAGAAGCCTCCATTGGAATACTGGCTTATTTCATAAGCAAATTTTGCATTTTGCGCCATAAAAGGAAATTATTGTTGAGAGGAAGACTTATGTAGTTGCATTCTAAGACAGTAGATGAACTTCATCATTTCAACAAAGATTGGTAGCGGCATTTAAACGAGAAACAAAGAGATAGCCCTTCGAACTATTGCAAAATTTGATCTCTAAATTGATTAACAAAGAGGTTGTCCATACAAATGAAGGAAGCTATGACCATACAAAACAATCATCGAATTTCTACATAGGTAAATCATTCATCAATGCAACATTCTATTTTAACTTACAAAGAGTTATTTTTGTACTTGCAATTGCTTTTTTGTAAGTGTCAAAACAAGATCAAATTGGAATTGTACCTAGGTGCATTCTCGACTGCGACCAACACCCTTTCGCTTTCTAAGTTGAAATCTTAATTACTGAGTCTTGTTGTACAAGGGTGGATTTGCAAGAAGCCCTTCTCCATTTGAGTGAGTCCTTAATCACATGTCTTCAATGGCGAGATTAAATGGTTTGGTAGAGTTACTGAACACTCTACTTCTTTACTATATCGACAACAATGTCATGATCGACAAGACCACCCTCACTCACATTCGAAATTGTGCAAAAGATTCACAATATACTCTTGAGTTTCTACAACTCGAGTCGCAACACATGCTAGAAGAAACACATTCTGACCATGCTCATGTTCAGAAGAATCCTCTTTATGATTCCATTTAGCTACCTGCAAATAATGATGCCACTTCATATATTAGATAAGCAAATCAATGGCCCGACGTCAAAAGAAAAAGAAAATGAAAATGAAGCTATGCATATAGAGTTGTAGCACCGAACCTGAGTCGAAGCCATGTTTGACTGAGCTGCAATTGGTTTGTGGCTAGCCCAAAACCACCCATCTAGTAGAATGCATCATATTCTACTAGCCTTTCGAAATGTTCCAAGAAACTTTAAGCCTTCAAGCCAAGTTCTAGAGATAGTGGTCCTCATTGAACCACCATTTAGTAGAAGAATTCAATTCTACTAGCCTTCGAAACGTTCCAAGAATCGTTGAGCGAGACCTTGAGTCACAGCCAAGTTCTAGAGAATTGTTGAGATAGAATCGAAGTCATCGCCAAGTTCCAAAGTTTGTGGTCAGCCTTAAATCACCCACTTAGTAGAAGACTTTGGCTTCTGCTAACCTTTGATTCAAAGAGCTTCTTCAGCCTTTTGCTGTAGTCGTTCTCTAGATTTGAGCTCTCTACTTGGACTCAAATACACCCCTTTGGATTAAGGGGGTGATTGTTGGAACCTAAAATTAGGGTTAGGTGAAGACGAATGGTCTTTGGGAGTCACAGGGATAACTTGGCAGATGAAACCAAGCATCACTTTGGATTGTATAAATATGTACATACTTAATGGAAATAATTGTGCTTTCACTCTTTCCATGGCTTTTGTATTCAACCAATTGTCTTATTTACCCTATAAGGCATCTAACATTATCAATACCTAGACTAGGGTTTCTTCATCCTTCTCGACCTCAACATCCTTCCAAGGTTTCTTGGCCAAGTCTGTTTTCTTCATTATTGACACTCAATTTTTCCTCTCAACTTTGGACTTCTCTACAGACTTCTTTTAATGCTTTGATCAAGCAATCTTCAAACTTATTGTCTTTTGTAGACCTCTTCTTTTGAGAAATCTTCTCCAATGCTTCCATAAATTCAAACATCATTCTTATTTTTGTTTCCTTGTTACCTCAATTTCATGTTGGTTAACATTTCTTTTCTTTGCTCCCATATTGCCACAACACGTGCAATATTCTATCTTTGCAATGTTTTTCCTTTTGCAAACTTTTGTTCACCCACTCTTTATCAAGCAATTATCTCTATTAATTTCAAAGATTTTTTGTCCCCGTGGCACCACCATTGGCAACTCCAAAATCACCAAAACCTTGCCCCCCCTCCTACAGAACCTCTACTCCAGCAAACTTCCATTCACCGAGCTCACCTTCCCAAAGGCCACATGCGCCACTAGTTATGAACACTAGTAATCTAACTCTTAGTTTGTCACACCTCCTCGAGTTGCTCCTCTTTTGTGGTGTTATTCTCTCAAGTTGCCTCGTATTCATTAATTTGACTACCATCTAAAGACATATTAGATTCTGACTGTCAAATCTTGGGATAGAAATAGCCTTCACTTAGATTGCACAAGAGAAATATAGAGAAGAAAAATAATTGCTATTACACAATGATTGAAGAACAATATGAGAAATCTTCCATACAATATCATTCATCATTATGGGTGAATATATAATACAACATCAAGGAATAATTCGAATACCTAAAGAGGCAGTTGAATCTACCAACCTGGACTGACTCGGGAGCTAACTCAGAGTGGGAAAATCACCACTAGAGCTCACTAATGCAACTCTAGATCACTGAAAGAGTTGATAACCAGTTAACTAAAGAGGGTAGGTGAGTAAATTTGCAAACTGGCACTAGAGAGACTGGGACTAACTGATGGGGATCGGAGCATAACTGGACAAAACTGAATACCTACTAGAGTCAACTGCTGGTGGCACTCCGAGTGGATTCCTAAATTATAGGGATTGATACCTCGAGCACCAAAATTCATGCAGACAGGTGCAGTAAGTGGTAGGTGTCCACTAGATGTGTACCCCATTCACTGGTGGAGTGATGAAGAGCTCCTAAGCTAGGGAAATAAACAAATAGACTTATGTGTCCAAAGGGAAGATTAATAATAATCCTAAGAAGACCTTCATTCGATCTCTATCTCCATAACTTGTTGTCCACCAATCGTGTTGCGCAATCTCCTATCGGGTCTTCCACAACCATGTTTCTACGGGAACATTCGCATTAACCAATCTTCAAAAGTTCAGTCATTATGATATTGCATCATTATCTCTCTGTTAAAGTTAGTGCAGTTGCAAGACCAATTCTCAGAGAGGATGGTACCCTAGTTAGTCAATTAGGGCAGAGTAAGACCCTAGAAGGTACCCTAGGGCCCCCAATAGTCTCCTGGGATTTTTGGTCTAGGACCAAGCAGGTTAATGCCATGGAAAAGCCCCTAGCATGTGGCTAGGGACCCTATATGCCTCTAGGGTATTCTGGTCTGGGACCAGGGACACGATGTCCAAGTAGAACCTGCAGGTAGAGGCAGAGACATATTTTGGTCTGGGACCAAGGACACGATGTCCAAGTAGGTCCTGCAGGTACTTGATCAGCTTTCAGTCAGGGACTGAAGTTCAGCTTAGTACTGAGGACCATTCTCCGAGAGAATAGAGGACCTAGTCGAGGTCCAGGACTTGATCAACATGATTCAATCTGGGACTGAAACTCAACTTAGTACTGAGAACCATTCTCTGGGAGACTGGAGACACCTGGTCAGTTACCAGGAATTTGATTCAGTCTGGGACTGAAACTCAGACTAGAGCTGAGAGCCATTCTTTAAGAATGGAAGATGATGTGTGATGTCCTCTCTCCTAATCGTTACTACTACGTTGCTTCTCAAGGGACTGGCCACCCCTTGATGATGTCACTAGCACCTAACCCTTAGGAGCAGTATTAAGGACCAAAGGATCGTACCATCCGTTTGGATCTTCCCCTTATACAGTGATGACAAAATATATAAAACAATGTACCTTGAGAGAGAGAAAATATTCCTGGTCTTGATGGTCCTAAAGAAGTTGTTTTCCACCTTATATGGTTCACCTTGATCTTGTGGGTTTGTGGGTTGTTTTATTGTGGCCCCCTTTGTTGACTCATGGTCCTTTATCCTACTTGGTCCTATCACTCTTATTGTGTGTGTACCCTTGTTATGATGACTCTTACCTTATGAGTTTTTTGGTAAACTAACCTAAGTTTCTTTTATCTTTTGGTTGGACCATTTACTTTATGACTTTATTATAAAATCATTAAATGTTTATTTTATGGTTTTATTAATAAAAACCTTTGGACCATTTATTTTTCTTATGGTTTTATTTTTGGCCTTTGGACCATTTCATGGATCTTTTTCACTCTATCCTAGGTTATATTTACTTTATTTTTTTATTAATAAAACCTATTTACTTTATGGTTTTATTAATAAATCTTTGGACCACCCTTTATTAAACTTTTGGACTATTGTCTATGATTTTATTTTGGACCATTTTATGTTGAACCTTTAGTACCATGTCTTAAGGAGCTTCAATTATAAATTAAAAGTTTAAACTTGATATCTGCATCCTATTCGTGGTCTGACTTCTCCCCGTGCTCAGTGTGATTGGGTTCCTTCAGCCAGAAGCATGACTGTCTTCTCCCTCTGCGTCTGTATCTCTACAGGACAAGTTCCTCTACAAGATTACTTCATCTGCATGATCGTATTTAGTGTGTTGACCACTTATCTACTGAACTATGAACCCCTAACTGGGTCATGCTTCTTTTGCTAGCTGTGACCCTTGCTAGCTGAGTGATCGTTCTCTTCTTGCTCGCACCTGCAACGTGACTCTGCCCATGGGTTCCTTTTTTGTCCTCTGCACGATTGAGCTTTCCCGCAACTTCTTCCATCTCGTGGCTATCTTGTGGCTCACTGCAGATCACTTACAGCAACGTGACCACCTTCCTTCTCTCGCGTGGCTACTACCTCTACTCCGTGTGTTACTTCTTGCTCTACACATGACTGGACTGGGTTCCCTCTACCCTCTGCCTGTGTGACTCTCCCATGGCTTCTTGCTCCGCGCATGACTGGACCAAGTTCCCTCTACCCTCTGTCTATGTGTTGGGTTATCCTATGGCTACATGCTCCACGCATGATTGAACTGGGTTCTGCCCTAGCATGATCACCTCTATATGCAGTGTGATCCTCTACTGTTTTGCAGCGTGACTTTGCCCAACGTGACCGTGTGCCTGTGTGGACTATGAGTTTCACCTTTATATGTGGACTATGTCTTTCCAGCATATGACTGTGTGTCCTTTTCCAGCGTGACTGTGTAAGCATGATTGTGCAAAGTATGACTGTGTGTCTCTGCACTATGTGGCTGCATCCTTACTCAGCATGATTGTGTGTCCTTTGTCAGCATGACTGTACTAGGTATGAATGTGCTTGTTGACTAAGAACTCTAAGTCAATATGCTTCTACCTTAACCCTCTTAGGCTCTCTCTCAAGTTACATAAATTATTTGCCTAGTTGACTTGTCCCTTCAATGACAAGATCAAATTTGAAATCCGAGTATAAGGCTGATTCAAATATTGGTTATGATTCTTTACTGCTGATATCTACTGTACATTATTTTATCGTATTGTTACTGCACATGGCATTTGATGATTCCCGAGGACCAACGTTAACGCGGTGAGTAATGGAGCGCTAAGTTGAAAGAGATGAAAATTATGTTTTTGTTTTTTTATTAGAGTTCAAATTTTATTAAGCAATACTATTCTGAATCTAAGTTTACATGTTCATGCATTTTTACTATTTATGTTAAAAACTCCTCTAACCCTGAATTTTCAACACATCCCACACTTTGTTATTTCTCCAGTCTTATCAACCCAGAGCTGAAACCCACTCTAATACCACTTGGTGCAACACTAACACTTGCATCCTACTTAACAGATATAGCACCTGTGTTGTCCTATAAGAGTACACAGTTATAAGCAATCTATTGCTTCAATGGGATTTAAAGAAATTATCTATGCAATGAAGAATTCACAAAAACAATTGACTCGGATTGGGACAAAACTTAGAACTCTACTTTCATTTGATTAAAATTCAAAACCCATATAATGTGAGTCAAATCCAAGGGTTCTTAGTCTCAACAATTCACCCTCCAATGCACTCCAAATCTTCCTTGCCTACACCTTGTTATGCTTAAGGGCATGGAGTCGTTGCCTCCTTTCTTCGTTCTCTGAAGCCTAGTCTTCCCATTGGCGAATAAACCAACCCCCTTCCCCTTTCCAATCGACTTCTTTTAAAACCCTCCTTCCGTCCCTTTCGTTTTGATTCAGGACATGGACAATTGTGACCGTTCAGTTCCCCAAACCATTCTCAAATAGACTCCTCTTCCTTGTTTGTGTGACCCACCGTTTGTCACGAGATCGTCTTCAAGACACATGGATCTACGACCTATGTTAAGTTGTGTTTACTCCCACAACAATGGATCTACAACTTCTGCAACAAGGGTCTGTAATAATGGTTTATGCAGCAATAGGTCTGCCATCTTATTCATCCTACAACTACTAACTCATAATCGAAACGTTTTGGGATGTGATGCAGATTGCCCAAGGCTCACTAAGCTGCCACGCTTTGAGGTGCGTATCTATGATGTCAAAGTCACTAAGACTTGCCCCTGGCCTCATTTGCACCCACTCAAAGGGCTTTTGAACCCAGGACTTCACAAGCCCAACCACCACATTGATTGTCGCTACACCATGCTCCTGTTGGCATAAGTTATGTTATGTTATTAATTAAAGAGTTATAAGTTGGGGCTCACGCATCTTACATAACATACATCCCTCTCTCATCTATGTATTAAAATGTATGACATTAAAACTTGAATAAAAATCATCCAAGTATCTTTCTCTCTCTTTTCTACTTTGCAATATCTACCGTTGTTTGCGTGTAACTTTGATAGACTCGCATGGCAAGCTTTGGGCTACATAAGGCACAATGATGTTACGAACCAAACTATAAAGAGGCTCCTACCTAAACGATTGGCAAAGAAAGGATTTCTTGCATTAGATGATCTTTAGCACCATAGCACAAGAAATTACGAGCTTTGGTGCTTGCTCTTTTGTAAAAATGACCTCTTCAAATCAAAACGACCTACAATACAAGAAATACAAAGCATTGTGAAGAAAATTGACAAAATTACAAAGTTTTTCTTTCAGGCAATTTGTCAAACACTTTTAACAAATAGGTTTAAAATTTAAAATTAACTTGCAGACTTTAGTATTTAAAACACCATGCCAAAACTCTTCAAACTCACAATACTGAGCATTCATATTGTACACTGTCAATTTTTGGTCAACCTTGACCAGGACAAAACCCAAAAAAATGGGGAAAACCCAAAGAGAAAAAAAATTTATTAAGAAGAAAACAAACTCAGAAATTTCTCTACACAGAAATTATCTTTCCCAACTGACAAATTTACTTCAGCAGACTACTACCTCAATTTTTGTGCCACTGAACAGTTGTACGGCCTGCCCACACGTGTCGGAGACTGCTGTATGGACTACTCACTGTTCTGCCTCGTTTTCAGTGCCCACACATGCTAGAAAGATGCTGCTATACGGTCCAAACAGGCTGCAAATAATGCTTCAGTCTCTGCCTTGAAAACTGTGCCCACACATGCGAGTTTCAGGCTGCTGTATAGCCTCTGTCAGACTGCTATATGGCCTCTATCAGGCTGCCTTGAAAACTGTACTCCCTTGGGATTCATGCTGCTGAAAATTCCTTGGAAAGTGTGCCAAGTTTGTCTTGGAAACGCTTTCTCTTGTCCTTCAGTCTTCTCTTTCTCTCTTGGTGTCTTTTTCATCTGTCTCTTTACTTCACTTTATACTTCAGTTCTAGTAACTAACTCCCTAACTACCATTTCAATGGCTAAGATTTGATTACTAGATCTAGGATTCACATTAAATGCACTTTTCATAATTAAAAGTTAGATATTACATGCATAACTTAAATGGGACCCGCAACTCAATAAAGTACAAAACTTTTCTTTTATTTACAGAAGGTCACTTGTTACATAAATAAAACATAAGGAACAAAAGACTTTGTCCCCCTCATTATAAGCACATCAAAACTATGAGGAAGGACATCCAGAGTTAAATATTTCAACACCTTGTCCCTACAAATGATACATATAAATTGAATAACATTACTCTTGAATATATTTGAAGGGATTAGCTTTGAGTCAATTTGG
>LPNX011032096.1:219533-234172 GCA_001517045.1 Pseudotsuga menziesii | reverse complement strand
CTCCCAAATACTTGACAGAGGGAATTAAATCAACTAGTTCTTGATTACCATTTGCCAAATGACTCATAACTTTCAAATGGAACATTACATATACTCCAAAGACATAGGCAAACATACCTGATCTACCAAATCCTTCTTGACTCAAGAAGATGGTTTACCATGGCTGCCAACTATTTTTGTGAACAGAACCCAATCAAACTGAATGCTTGCAAAGAAGGAGAGTACAAAGCAAAAGGTCCATACCATTCTAGGACCAGAGTAATGAGTGGAAATGTATTGGTGCAGGTCATTCCTGGATATAGTCCTTATGTTTTCTGCTGGACCCAAAATAGTTCTCCCAAGTGAACAACTTCGGAATGCCGTTGAGTGCAGTAGATCAAAAATCACCTCTTCTGTCTGACTCTCCACCTGCCACATTCACCACAAAAAAATCCCACTCACCCAGAAACCCATGCAACACTAAGCTAACATATTTCCTGGTATTATACACCATTTTAGTTTCAAAGGACAATAATATATATCAAATGAATGACACATAAAAATTCACAAAAAGGTTTGCATTACTTATAAAAAAAAATCAGTCATTGCATTCCAGCCAGTAAGGCTTTGAAAGGTCCCATTCTAAGTCAACTCTCCATCTCATTAGAAACCCTTATAGTTAACAAAGATAAATGATAAACCAAGTGCAAAAAGTCCTTAGAATGCCTTACTGTAACAAAGTGTTTCCTCAACATCCAATTGCTTTTCAGCAGCAAAGTATTTCCTCAACATCCAATTACCTTTGATCAGCTAGGAGATAACAAGGAGAGACAGTTTACTGATTAGATCAACAATGCATTAAATCATTTATCCGCGTTTAATTCTTGTTGTGCTCTGCCCCATCAAAATGGCACATCAAAAAATGGGATGAAGCCAGCTGCAAGTCCCAGGGTAATTTGGAAGAATAGTTATCACTCAGACCTAGCATCTAAACCTGGAGTAAGTCTGTGTTAAATGTTGTGTGATGCAAGCCCTAGCATCAAGTGCGTTTCTCAAAGCAACTTCTAAATAAATACAAGTTAGAACTAATAGCTGTTTGAAAAAACTAAGGCTGCTGATGATCTGTAATCCCTGAGTCTGTGGCAAAGGCGATCCACCAGCACAGACCTTAATTAACGCTGCAGAGATTTAAAACATTTATCTCTTTTTTCTATTTCACTGCGTATTAAATCTGATTGTGTAATACTTGCAGACTGTAATTTAAACAAGGAAAAAAAGTGCTGAATAAATCAATCACATACACAGCAATAACACAAAGATTTTACCGTGGAAACTCTTGGGGAGAACCAGCAAAAATGGCCTTTGTTTGCCTTTTTAATCTCAGGAGTGATTACAATTGGGTGGAAGACATCGCCGATATATCGCAATGTCTGCAATATATCGCGATGTTCAAGACAAAACAATATATAGTCGACAAAAAAACGTGATGTTTACAACATATCGCGGTTTTTGAAAAAATTGCAATTTTTGCCGATTTGTAGGGAAAACATCACGAGCAGATGGAAAATATTGCCAAGGTCGCTGACAGTCTGGCATATAACCCATTTTTTTTGGTCATTTTGCTTGCTAGTTGAGGGTTTTGGAGAGCAAAGGAGCTTGCTATCTTCTTGGAGCCAATGAGTAGATTCATTGTGTTTCTCCTTTTGTTCGAGCACATCAGAGTCTGCTCCCACCCGTTTCAGGTAGAGGAAGAGCCATTACCAGAGCCATCACCTTTGCCCGTAAAAGGGACAGAGCTAATCGCTAGTTTATTTAATTTGATTTCATTGTACTATGTACTATACTATGTAGATCTTAGTTGACTCATGTTGATGAGATACATTTATTATATTTTTTTATGATATTTTGAGGCTCTAGAGTTGGTACACTCATTACTACTCAGGAGTCAGGACTCGACATGATTTAGTATTGATGCATGATATATCATTAGATATCTTATACACCATATATATCTATTTTCTTTTCATATTTATGTGGCAATGTCTTTTCTAATGATATATCATTCGACAATGGACATCTTATACATTCATATATATCTATTTTCTTTTCATATTTGTGGCAATGTATTTTCCTAAGTTACCAGGATACAGATACGGATTCGAATCCAAATACGTATTCGCTAGATTTTTTAAAACCCAGGATCCGGATACGGCGGGGAAAAGACAAGTAAAAACAAATATAAAAATATATTTATAATAAATAGAAAAATAGAATGAAAAAACAAAACTATTTAGGAAACACAAGAGTAGAACTACAAGTTATTGCCAAAAAAGAGAGTTCGTGTATCATAACTGATAATTTGATAAGTTGTCATATTGATAATTTTAAAAACCATTTCAGCATGAACGTGAAGCAGGTCATAATAGTGTTTTTGTGAGCCACATCCACATGTCCCTATCAGCAGAGAATAAAGTGGTTTTCTTGAACGCTATGGAAAGACTACAGAACAGTGTAGGTGAAGTGAGCAACAACACAGTACATAAAGATAGATCAACCCTTGACAGCAGACCTTGACCGTCAAGATATATCAAATAAAAAACATTGAGAGCAGACCTTGATATTGATATATCAGAGTTCAAGAGCATATATTGACATAAAGATAGACCAGACCTTAGGAAGAAATGGGGTTTACGCTTTTAGCCATTAGGTGTTTAGGGGTTTTTACGTTTTTCATTAAAAATTACTTTTTTGGGGGGATCAATGGGTCATGGCAGCACTGGAAGTTGCAGGATCTGTTTGAAAATTTCAAGAATTGTTTGATTTTTCACAGGATCCGTTTGAAAAATTTAGGAATTTTTTTTATTTTTCACAAGATCTGTTTCATGGGACCAGGATATGTTTCGTTCTGCAGGGGATCCGTTTCCATAGTGGATCCAAGGCAGATCCAAACCGGACACGTATCGGATCCGTAGATCCGCGGATCCTACACACTAGGGTGGTGGATCCGGTAACACAGGTATTTTCTAATGATATTTTCTAATGATATATCATTAGACATCTTCTGCATTCATATATATCTATTTATGTGGCAATGTGTTTATTTGATGTTGTTGTTGTGCCAATATTTTCCAATATTTTCCCCGATGTTGCTAATAAGTTGTGTTCTGAACCCTCGGCGATATTTTTTGCGGACACAATGTCTTCCACACTGATTACAAATAGAAGATATACACTCTCAGACAAATTGTGTGTAATCTAACTCCTCTGGTTGTGTTTTGCATTGCAGTTTGGCTCTAAGATAATCTTTGTTCCCCACGGACAAGCACAGACCCCTCTTCGTCCTCTCAATCTATGAGCAGACTTCTTGTTTTGAGTATTCAGTCTCTCTGCTTCTTCACATTAACTTCCCAAGCCACAACTCCAATGCCAACTCCTGACCCGCCATCGTTCTTTGATCTGCCTCTTAATTACCTTCCTCTTCATTAATTTGATTTCTCCATGAACACCACGAGACCCAAGAATCTATTGCCAAGATCTATGCATCCATTGCTGCCAGTTTTCCCCACAATTGTAACTGTCTCCTCCCAAACAGAGAACATTGCAATTCTTCTCTTTTAGGATTACAGTCACCCACATGGATGCCACATGCCATTTTTTTTATTCACCAACTCCATGTTGGCCACAGGTACATGTGTCACCAATTTGTATGGCCATGTCATTTGTCGGGTAGGATTTGGCTCCTCTTAAGCTTTTCTAGACAGGCTTCCTCTTTATCTACAGTGCGGAGGATGAAACACGGAGTGTCATATATCTCATGCTCTGCAAGCCTTCGCCAAAACTACCCTCCTCGGTCTTTGCTTCTTATGCAGAGTGTAGAGCATGGAGGAAAGAAGTAGCACTCTGTACCAAGCCTTTGCCAGGTTCCCGCATACACTTTTCCACCATGTGCATCAACCTTCCACGTAGCTTTTGCGCATCACCAGCTCCTCCTGCAAGAGCAACAAGCTCCGCTCTAAGCTTCCTCCTCCACGTCTACATACATACCCATTATTTGCCTGAGCCTTGTTCCTTGATGCCAAGTGCAGAGCGCAAAGGTATTACCTCCCCTCCCCCGCATCCTTCACTTGGTATGCACAGATGTCAGCTATTTTTCATTTTCATTTTCAAAGCATGATAATAGGGTTTCAGCCATGCTTGAAACTGCAACTTTGAGCACTAAACCTGAACATGGAACCATTAAAACAAACCATTCCTTTATTGCTAATCCATTTCAGATCAACCAGCATCAACAATCTCAAAGCATCCCAAACCCTTAGAGCCCCCAACTAATGGATGGGACGCCATTAACGGTTTAACCCCATTGATCGTCCAACTACAAGCTACACATGATTATCATGACCAGGCCCCTCCTGCGACTGGAATAGTGGTTGATTACTATTTTTATGTTCGACCATAGGCCCTTTTGGTTTATGTTTATGACTATGGCACTTTGGTGGGAGGTTTTTGTTGATTTTTCCTAAGCAGCATCGAGAGCCATTCTCTTGGAGAATGGAGGCACCTGGTCAGTTACCAGGAACTTGTACTAGTCCAGCACTGGGGGACTCGGCCTAAAGCTGAGTGGCCATTCTTTGAATGGAGGCACCTGGTCAGTTACCAGAAACTTGAACTAGTCTAGTATTGGGGGACTTGGCCTAGAGTCGAGGGGCCATTCTTTGAATGGAGGCACATGGTGAGTTACAAGGAATTTGAACCAGTCTAGGACTGGGGAACTTAACCTAGAGCTGAGGGGCCATTCTTTGAATGGAGGCACTTGGTTAGTTACAAGAAATTTGAACCAGTCTAGGACTAGGGGGATTCAGCCTAGGACTAAGGGCCATTCTCCGGGAGAATGGAGGCGCTTGGGCAGCTACCAAGTGTTTGACATTGAGTCAATTGATGCAACCTAAGGCTGAGGCCCCTAGTCAGTTACCAGGTTATCACTATAAGCCCTAGATCGGGTCTGGGCATGTGATGCACTACTATCCTTGATCTATGGGTTGTGTGATCTTCTCCAGGGATTAGCTACCCTTAGTTAAGACACATAATCCCCGATCTTGGTGGCATAAGGAGTTCAAGTTAAAAGCATTAGTAATTCTCCCTATTTATGATGATGTACCTTGAGTGGGCATGAAGGACCATGATGACCACTTGCCTTGACCACAGAACACTTGAAGGACATACTTATCCTAAGTCTTAGATCATGAGAAAGACCAAGAGGCTAAAGACAAAATACAAGAAGACTTATTGTACCACAAGAAGTCAAAGTAAAAATACAAAAAGGTCTTTAGTACCACTAAAAGTCAAAGTCAAAAGGGTAAACATGAAAAAGAATAAAACCCTATTATTATATTCCTATTTGTAAGGGACCATTTTAAGTGCTTGAAAGGCTATAAATAAAGTTCACTTGCAAATCATTTGAACACACTCCATCTCCACCTTGGCTGCTCCATTAAAAACTGAGATTTTCGTTAAGTTTTACAAGTGTGTGGCAAAGTTCATGTTTTATGCCCTAGCATGGCGGTTTAGCTAGCTAGGGCATCCTTCTACAGCACATCCACTACTAGGGTTCACTCCATACTCCTCACGGTAGCAGCAGCAGCAGAAGATCAAGCCTAGGGCAGCCCTCTCTCTCATTCGGGCAGCCCTAAAACTGCTAACCGTAATTAGGGGTAGGTTGTTTCTCCTTCCGGGCAACATACTACAGCTCGGGCAGTAGCATGGCAATCCGAGCAGCCTTGTTCAGTTCACGGGCAGCCACATATCTGTTCGGGCAAGAGGAAAGAAGGCTCGGGCAGCAACACATGAAGCTCGAGCAGCAGCAGAAAAGTACAGGCAAGGGAAAGAAAAGTTTGAGCAGCGGCAGAAGTATTTTGGGCAATTTCAGAACAGTCTGGACAGAGGTTTGGGCAGCATTAAAAGAGTCCGAGCAACCTAGGACAAATCCGGGCAGCCCATTGAAGACTCGGGTAGCATCCTAGGCGATCCAGGTAGCCCAGAACAAATCCAGACAGCCCCCAGCAGATCCGGGCAGCCCTAAAATTGGGCACGAGCAGCAGCAGGTATTTTCGGGCAGCAAAAAGAGGAAATCTCGGGCAACAGACCCTAGTCTGCATTCATCAGGAAATTGGTCTTCTTCCTCTACATGGCAAATTTTGGTCAAATTCTATTAGGGTTTGAAATTGTTCAAGCCTGCTAGGGTTTGACAATTTTGTGAAAAACATTCATCTCAGAATTCTGAGAATTTTCTTACAAACTCAGTCATCTCATTTAAGGGATGAATTACAAATGCTTTTGGGGTTTTTGTCCTTTATAGGTTTCCCTGTGAAAACATCTGGTGTTCATTTGTGTTGATGCTTGATTATCTACTACACTTGTCTTATTGTTATCTATCTTACACTCTGCAAAATTAAAGAATATATGCACATGCTAAAATTCTACAGTTTTGGCATAAGCCAGCCCCTATTTTTGCACTTACTTATGACACTAACTCTTGGATGGAGTGTTTTGGCTTGTGCCATCCATGCTTTTTAGTTTTGCATATGTTTGTGGGAGGTTGTGTGGACCAGTGTTTTAAAACTCAGTCGACTCGGACTCGAACTTGGTCAAGTCAACTGAGTTGACTCAGCTTTTGAAGTTCGAACCGATGGGGGTGACTGGTTTGGTACTGAACCAGTCAAATCAACCAAGTCCATACCAACTCGACCAAGTCATTGTGGAACTGCACAGGTCAGTCACATGACACAACTTGTTTTTTAATTGATATAGATATCTAAACCTATTTCATTGTTCAATGTTGAGTCAACCTGCTTTGTAGGATTTCTATAGATTATAACACTATTTGAAGTAAGAAACAACTTGCTTGACAGTGACACAAGCTAACCTAGAATGACAATATAAAATTCATAATTTAAAAGTTTTCATTTCTTTGTATGTCCTTCTCTACCCTTTTCCTTAAATGTTTTATATTTATCATTAATTGTTTCAGGATGTTTGAGAGAGGTTCCAACCTCATTGGACCTCATATGATGAAAATAAAATTTTCACATCCCATCCAAAGTTCGGCAGAGTTGACGATTTTTAGAATTCCAACAAACTAAACCGCACCAACTAAAGACAAGTCCACTAAACCGTCAAAAGACATCAAATGTCACCCTACTCTTCGACTACATGCCACCTACTAAATATAGACCTAATAAAAAATAGACATGCCAAAGGATGGTCCTATAGCCGCTGAGGATCCCATCTCCAACTGTGGTGATAGGTTTCATGATTGATCATGTTGATCAATAATATGTAGTAAGCTAGTACCTTGTAGGCTTGCAACACATTGTGTTTGGGATTCTAGAGGCCATTTAAAGCTTTGATGATTATGTATTATGTTTCACATATGTATTGCACTCAGTGTCATTTTGATATATTCACCCTTACATAATGGTATATAAATGAGCATACTTAGCATATTTTGTCTCTAATTGTTGGGAATTGTTACACTGCACTTGTACCCAGCACACCTTAAAGTGTACCCCAGGGAGAGAGGGCCAAATTTTTCAATGAGGAGAGGTGTTATGGAGCGATGGCGGTCATGGTTGGATCCTTGGCTTAATGGCGTTGCTAACTACCCTTTTAAAGAGGTTTTTAACCTCAGGGTTGGTGTCCGGGGCCCCTAAAGGTTGACTATTAGATCTCATGGCTCCATTCCCTTCTTGCATGCTCTGGTGTCCTCTGCTTCAGACACGAGGCACTAGTCTTCAGTTGCGGCCACTTCATACACCCTCTTGGCCCTTCAGTCAGTGGGTCCTTGCTCCCACTGGCCTTCTTTCCTCAGAGGAAGGCATCCTCCATGCCAGGTCGTTTCCATGCTTTAAGGAGGGGGTTGAGGGATTTTACTGTATTCTAGGGGTTAGATGGAGCATAACGCTCTCCCTCCAACCCGCTTTGGCCTTTCGTTCGAAGCAATTCGCTTATTTGAGCATGTTTTGGCACCTAGGGATGCAAATACCCATAGGTAGCCTACCTTTGTCTATATTTTATTATTATTTTCTTTTAATTTTAAGTTGACATTTAATAATTACAAAATTACTTGTATTTAGGCATGTCAGCCTGGATTTTATTTATAAAAGTTAGTGTGAATTCATATAAATAGATCTCCTCACTTTCATTTGTAAAGGAGGACGGATGGGATAAATCATTATGCACTTGTTTTACCCTACTTAGGGTTTTCTCTGTATGGATGTGCTCCTGGTGAAGAAGTTTTATGGTTAATGCAAGTTGTTTTCTGGTAATTCTTTGGTGAATCTTTGTTTTTGGTGATGCTTCGATTTGTTGGATAAACACGAGCACAAGGAGGTTAGGCTTCTCACCATTTTATTGGATGTTGGTGGATGTGCATGTCTGAAGTCTTAGTGGTAGCCTTAGAGCTGCACTTTGCCCTAGGATAGCTCACTGCTTTCTTTCCAGTTGCCTTAGCAACAACGGCATGCCTTCCTGTGAGGGTGTCCTAGGGTTTCTCCTTAGCTTTTACCAGGATAGTTGTTTAACCTAGGACCCTCCTTCACTAGGTTAGCACTCCTCCTCAGAAACCCTAGGTTAGGTAGGGCTTGTACTAAGATTTTCCTTAGGTCCTCACACAACTTTCTCTCACAAATTTAGCCTAGGGTTAATTCTTAGAATAGTTTTGGAGTGATTCTAGAGTTAGTTTAGGTTAGTGGTAGGTTATTTTTAGGTAAGTTTAGCTCTTAGGTTATGGTTATTTCTTAAACTGGTTTTTAGGGTTAGGTGTAGCCTTGCTAGTCCTCAAACGCTATCTTTACCTACTCCTTTCCCATGCCCTAACATTATACCTAACTCTCTTCGCAGCGTTCCCATCAACCCATTGCAACCTTTATCATGCGTTCTACCTCACTCGTTGGGCCCTGGTTCCTCTCATCTCCCAGCATCTCCACAAGCCCACCGTGGTTCATCCGCAAAGCAGCTCTCCCACCATTCACTTACACCTCCCTCGGGCTTGCGCTTTCTCCATTCGCAGCCTCTCATTCTCCACTACTTTCGCCTGAGTTTTCCCTCAATACGTAGCCATACTATCGCAACCGTTGCCCTATCATCCCTCGGGTCCACTCGTCTCTCCCACGATCTGCCTTTTTGCCAGCCTCGCTCCACCCGAGCTCGCGCTGCCATAGCTCGCAGCCACACTCTGCCTAGCTACCACCTCCTTGTTGGTCATCCTCCCTCCACGCAGTCTCCTCCTAGGATACGCTCGCTCTTCCTCCTCTGAGCTGCAACCACAACCCAGCCTTCGCACCCTCTGTTGGTCGCAACACGCTCGCTAACTATCCTCTCCTTTGTTGCTATCTTCTCATTTCCAAGCGCCCACACCCCTCGGCTGCTCTTCCTCCTCCAACCCACGGCCTCAGGCCCTCCACATCCTCGGCTTTTCCTCATCGCTCACGACCTAGAAGCCTCCAACTGCCACACCTCTCCACGCGCAGCTCTTATCTCCACCCGCATAGACTGGTGTAGAGTCTCTACCTTCATGCCCTCGTAGTTGCCCTTCCCTCACTCCCTTTACGAACCACGACCTTCTTCCTTTACGATCGCCCACACTCATGAACATTGTAGACTTTGCCCAAGCCACCTCTCCCAGCCTACGACCAACCTACTAGGGTTAGGTAAGCGCTCATGTTGCATGGGATATATAATTATTAAATGTGAGATTTATAAATTGAGAAATATAAATATTGAATGTGAGATTTATAACTAATATTTGGCTTGATTCGACGTTTATATTTATGCTGCATATAACCGTTAATATCGTTGAAACGCGGAACAACTTTGTTTATTTGGCATAGTCTACAATCATTCCTTATTTTAAGGAATTGTTATTAAACTTTAATTGCATCCATGATATTTAGTTTATCACTTTTTGGTTTTTAATATTTAAGTTATTTACATTGTAATAATTAAACTATAATTGTAATACAAATCTAATAGCTCTTACATTGTGATAACAAATTAGTATACTTTACCAATAGTTGCATATTATCTCTGTCTATTATCTATTGGTTATTTTATTTGCTTACAATATTCATATCATTCTCTAGACTCCATAAGGCACTTGACTATTTTATTTGCTTACAATATTCATATCATTCTCTAGACTCCATATGGCACTGACCATTAATAGTCCTGGAAAGAAGATATCTTTCGTGCTTTAGTATCTTTGCAGGGTCTATATAGGGCTCTCCCCTAGGAGGCTCCGGCTTTCGAAGCAGTTAAGGGCAAGCGACTAAGGTGATAGTGGACACTTGTTCCGCATCTGCTTACCGACGGCTATACCCGCCATTTCAACTCGTAACAGGAAACTTTAAAATAATTTTTTCCATTAAAATTTTATGTATTTTTTAGTAAACCAAGTCATTAAGTTCAAACCGGTTTGAGTCATGGTTGAGTGCAAATCTGAGTCTAAATTGACCCTCCACCGATTCCGAGTTCGAGCCTGATTCTTAAAACAAAGGTGTGGAGAGTGGACAATCCACTTTTTTGTGTTAAAGCTTATAAATATTGCCCCTCAATAGAGTTTAATAGAATTTAAAGGAAGCTTTATTCAAAACAAACTAAGGCCAATGAGATGTGGTTTACCCGTTCTGACAGTGGCATGTCAAGTCACCCACTAAGATTTGATTCCCCAGATGCATCAATAAAGTTTAATAGAATTTCAAGGAAGCTTTATTCAAAACAAACTAAGGCCAATGAGTTGTGGTTTACCCATTCTTACAGTGGCATGTCAATTCACCCACTAAGATTTGATTCCCCAAAGGCATAAATAAACGGTTGGGTCATGTTATTCAAAACAAACTAAGGCCAATGAGTTGTGGTTTACCTGTTCTTACAGTGGCATGTCAATTCACCCACTAAGATTTGATTCCCCAAAGGCATAAATAAACGGTTGGGTCATGTACAAGTTTTAGATGATTTTGCCAGTGTCAGGCCATCCACTAAAGTTCAGTTCCCAACTGTTAATAAGCAATTGGGATCTTGTACAAGTTTTGGATGATTTTGACAATGCCAAGCCACCCACTAAGGTTTGATTCCCAGAATCATGAATAAGCAACTGGGGTCATGTACAAGTTCTGGATGATTTTGATAGTGTCGGGCCACCAACTAGGGCCAAAGCATGAATAAGCAACTGGGGTCATGTACAAGTTCTGGATGAATTTGATAATGTCAGACCACCCACTAGGGTCAGATTCTCCTGGAAAATAAGTAGTTGGGACCATACATTTTCCTCAAAAGCACGAATAAACAGTTGCAGCCATGTGTTCCTGTAGAGGCATGAATATGGATTTGGGGCCATGGAGGCATGAATAAGTATTTGGGAGCATGTATTTCCATGAAAACATGAAGAGCAGAAGTGGCCATGTACAAGTTCTAGTAATAATTTTAAGAGAAGGGTATCTCTTGTACCAGCAACTTAGCCAAAGGAAAGTTCACCTTTCAAAGCACAGCTTGCTCTCAGGCCATTGGTGGTGACTAACAACATAATGACATATTCAGGCCAACTGCGTGTTGATTTTTCTGAGCAACATCAAGAGCCATTCTCTTAGGAAAATAGGGACACCTGGTCCTGGGACCACGATGTGGACTCAACCTAGTGTTGAGTGATCATCCTGTTGAATGATGATATCTGGTCCTTGACCATGATATGGACCTAGCTCTGCCCTGGGGGGACTCAACCCTATGTTGAGTAACCATTCTGTTGAATGGTAGACATCTGGTCCAAGACCACGATGTGGACCAGTCCAGTACTGGTAGACTCAGCTTAGTTCTGAGTAGCCATTCTTTTGAATGGAGGCACATGGTCAGTTACCAAGACTCAACCCGGGGCTGAGGGGCCATTCTCTTGGAGAATGGAGGCCCTTGGTTTGTTACCAAGTATTTGACCTAGTGTCAAATTATGCAGCCTTTGGCTAAGGCCCTTGGTTTGTTACCAGGAAGGCGAGCCATTCTCTTGGAGAATGGAGGCGCTTGGTCTGTTGCCAAGTATTTGACCTAGTGTCAAATTATGCAGCCTTTGGCTGAGGCCCTTGGTTTGTTACCAGGAAGGCGAGCCATTCTCTTGGAGAATGGAGGCGCTTGGTCTGTTACCAAGTATTTGACCTAGTGTCAAATTATGCAGCCTCTGGCTGAGGCACCTGGCATGTTACCAAGAAGGCACTATAAGCCCTAGACTGGGTCTAGGCATGTGTGACACTCTGACCCCTGATTAATGGGCTTTGCGTTCTTCTCCAAGGCTTAGCTACCCTTGGTTAAGATACCCTAGTACCTGATCTTGGTTTCACACAAAGTGTGAGATAAAAGCATTAGTAACTCTCTTGGTTTATGATGATGTACTTTGAATGGAAATAAAAGACCACAGGGGCACTTGAAGAAGGCTAAAAGCAAAAGTCAAAAATACATAAAGGACTTTTGGGCCACAGAAAAAGGATCACAGGTAAAACTCAAAAATACATAAGGACTTTGGTAAAAGTCATAAATACATAAAGGACTTTTGGACCACAGAAAGGCTAAAAGTAAAAGTGAAAATTAGAAAAGATTATAATATTATTATTTTGAGATTTCTAATTTTGGCCCACTTCAGGTGAGTCAAAGGATATAAAAGAAGGATCAAACCAATTCATTATTATACACACCTACTCTCATAGGTACAGCTACTCATCAGAAGTTCTTACAGTTTTTAAGAGGAAAGTTCTTGTAATTGTGCCCTAGCATGGATGAGTCTAGCTAGGGCATCATCATCCATTGAAGGCAAACCCTAAGTTAGGGTTTCATTTGCAAGTTCATCTTCAGGATTTCGGCTAGGGTTTCTGTCAAACCTTCATCCTCAGATCTGGGCAGCAGCTACCATATTTTGGGAAGTCCATCTACCTTCACGGGCAGCCATCATTGTTCTCGGGCATCCTTCTCGCTTCACAGGCAGCCATCGTTGTTCTCGGGCATCCTTCTCTCTTCACGGGATGCCCTTGTCTTCTTTCGGGCAGCTCCTTTAGGGCTCGGCCCTCCTTTCTCTACCCTCAAGATGCTACCCCTGAGGGTTTGGACAGCTAGCCAACCCTCGGGTAGCATACCCATGAGGGTCTGGCTGCTTGCCAACCCTCGGGCAGCCTCCGGGGCAACCTGTGAGGGCTATGGGCTGCGGTCTGCTGCAGCAGCTGTTGAGCAGACCCTAGGGTCTCGGGTTGTCAGCTAACATACCCGAAAGGCCACGGGCAGCCTTAGATCTGCCCAACAGCAGATTCGGGCAGCAGACACGGGCAGCGGGCAGCAAAAGACAGGTAGTCAGGCAGGTACAGAAGGCCACAGGACAGTCGAGCAGGTATGGAAGGCCACAGGGCAGTCGGGCAGGTTAAGACAGTCCAAGGCAGCGAGAAGCAGAAAAACCATGGCAACCGTACAGTTTTGGGCAACCTGCTAATTTGGGCAGGAGAGAGAAAATTAGAGCAGCTCACCCTAATTTGTGAAAAAACCAATTTGGCATCTTTTATGTAAATTGGAAATTGACATTGTGGTTTAACCCTGTTGGGGTTTGAGGAATTTTTTAAAGAATTTTCAAGTCATCTCATTTACGAGATGAGTTACTAATGCTTTTGGGGGGTTTTGTCCTTTAAAGGTTTCCCCAGTGAAAAACTCTTGTGTCCATTGTGTTGATGTGATGAATGTTTTTTTTACTGCACTTATCATTTGTTTAAAGTTTGTCTGCAAATTTTTTAAGTATTCATGCTAATGCTAAAATTCAACATGGTATTAGAGCTTAGCATGTGAAAACATAGTAAAGAAACGCTGCTATTGTTTTCCTAGACCCTGGGATAAGTTTTGCGGACTTAACATTTGACTAAGTGACAAAGATGGCCATCAACATTTTCAGACCAGAAGATAAGCTACAAAGTTCAGCCAACTACAACTCCTGGAAGACCGGGTTAACAGCTATTCTAGAAGAGAATGATTTGGACGACATTGTGTTCAATGCTAGTGAAGAGCCAACATCTAATGCTGGCAGACTTGCTTACAAGAGAAGCAAGGTAAGGCTAGAACGATCATATATGATTCTATCAAAGAGGCATTGATGCCCAACATCTCAGCTTTGAAGACTGCTAAAGAATGCTTTGACACCTTGGCCAACATATATGAAAAGAAGGCTCCCAGCCAGAAGAGAGTCTTGAAGAAGAGGCTACGAACTTTAAAGCAGAACAAGGATGAAGGGGTTGTTCTTTCTTCACAAAGATTGCACAGGTACGAGATCAACTCCTTGCTATTAGTATTACTGTTGATGATGATGACCTTGTGCAAACTGTGGTTGATGGTCTCCCAAGCTCTTGGGAAGCCTTCATGGCATCTATCAGTGGACGTGAGAATCAGCCAACCTTTGAAAGGCTTTGGCATGGTTGCATAGAAGAAGAGGGAAGGACTTCAAGCAAGGTAACCAAGGAAGGCAACCTTGCACTTGCATCCAAGACAAAGAAGTTCAAGAAGCCTTTCCCTCAGCAAAAGAAGGGAAAGAAACCTCAAGGTAAGTTCTCTAACATGTCAAAAGTTGAATGTTATAATAGCCACAAGTTTGTACATTTTGC
>LPNX011032096.1:95659-218847 GCA_001517045.1 Pseudotsuga menziesii | reverse complement strand
CACAGAACTGGTTAATCTCCAAGTCTCCCTGGCTAGCTTCAGGGTGGTCACTTATGACCTCAGATCTTGGAGAATGCCTACTGATGCTGATTTCAACATTGCCAAGGATTGCAGGCAAGCCAAGAAGAAACCCAAGCAAAGGTTTCAAGCCTTTGTTGTAGAAGCAGATGAAGAAGAAGAAGAACAAAGGCTAACAAAGATGAAGAGCTTAAAAGAGAGTACTACTTGATTTCTGCTCTCACTGGTTCTTTCACAGATTGTGCCACTTCTTGGTTGGTGGACAATGGTGCCTCCAGGCACATGACAGCTAACCGTGGAGCTCTGACCAGTTACAGAAAGAAGTAGTTCACCACCCAGGTGGAACTTGGAGATGACTCCACTTACAAGATTGAAGGAGTTGGCTCAACTTCACTTCAACTTGACTCAGGTACGATTCTTCATATTGATGATATTCTTTATGTTCCTGGTTTAAAGAAGAATCTTTTATTTGTTGCTAGTTTAGAAGACAAGGGCTACAGAGTCCTCTTCATGGACAAGAAAGTCTTTCTATGGGCAAAGGACACAGATCTAAGCTCAGCAATACAGATTGGGATTCAAGAGGGAGGCTTTTACAAGGCTTCCGAAGATTCCACTCATGCTTTGGTAGATCACACAGTTGACACTGTCAACTATGGCATAGAAGGTTTGGACACCTTCACTACACAGCTCTTCCAGGATTGCAGAAGATGGTCACAGGTATGCCAAAAGTATCTCCAAAGCATGATGAAATCTGCAAAGGATGTGCTCTAGGTAAGAACACTAAGAAATCCTTTCCCAGAAGAAAAAATAGATCTAAAGGCATTTTGGATTTGATTCATTCTGACATTAGTGGGCCTATGTCTTCACCCTCCTTGAGTGGGTGTTTATATTATGTTTTGTTCATTGACAATCACTCTCAAAAGTCTTGGATTTACTTCCTCAAAGGCCAAGAGTGAAACCTTTGACAGGTTCATAGAGTTCAAGACACTAATTGAAAATTAGAGTAACAGACACATCCGTATCTTGAGATCAGATAACGAAGGTGAGTATGAATCTAATGAGTTTGATGATTTTTGCCCAGAAGCAGGAATCAAGAAAGAGCTGACAATGCTTTACAACCCTCAGCAGAATGGAGTTGCAGAAAGGAAGAATAGAACGATCTATGAAGCTGCTAAAGCTATGATCACCGATCTAGATCTTCCTCTATCTTTGTGGGCCGAAGCTACAGGTACCACTGTGTATATTCAAAACAGAAGCCCTCATGCCATCTTGGGGGAGAAGACTCCAGAAGAAGTCTTCACCAAGAAGAAATCTGTAGTTGACCACATGAGGATTTTTGGCACTGCTGTGTACGTCCATGTGCCAAAAGAAAAAAGGGCCAAACTAGAGCCCTCCTGTAAGAAAGGTATATTTGTTGGGTACAGTGATTGCTCGAAGGCTTATCAAGTATATATATCGGGGCAACGGCACATTCAGGTCATCAGAGATGTGATCTTCCATGAGAAAGTTGTGTTTCGTAAAACACTAGAGCTTTCAACGGAAGATGCAGTTTCTCCACTTGAGTTTCCAAATTCAGAAATTTAGAGGGAGGAAGAGGAATTCGAGGATCAAATTACAGATGTACCTAACAACAGGAATTTGAGGATCAAATTCCAGGAATCAAGAAAGAGCTGACAGTGCTTTACGACCCTCAGCAGAATGGGGTTGCAGAAAGGAAGAATAGAACGATCTATGAAGCTGCTAAAGCTATGATCACCGATCTAGATCTTCCTCTATCTTTGTGAGTCTAAGCTACAGGTATCGATGTGTATATTCAAAACAGAAGCCCTCTCATGCTATCTTGGGGAAGAAGACTCCAAAAGAAGTCTTCACCAAGAAGAAACTTGTAGTTGACCACATGAGGATTTTAGGCACTCCTATGTACGTCCATGTACCAAAAGAAAAGAGGGCCAAACTAGAGCCCTCCGGTAAGAAAGGTATATTTGTTGGGTACAGTGATTGCTCGAATGCTTATCAAGTATATATATCGGGGCAACGACACATCCAGGTCAGCATAGATGTGATCTTCCTTGAGAAAGTTGTGTTTCGTAAAACACTAGAGCTTTCAATGGAAGATGCAGTTTCTCCACTTGAATTTGCAAATTCAGAAATTCAGAGGGAGGAAGAGGAATTCGAGGATCAAATTCCAGATGTACCTGACAACACTAAAAGTCCACCAAAAAAACTACTTGAAGTTCCTCCTTCGAAAAGGAGAGCTGCTTGGTACCGAGAGACAGTGCAAGAAGGTGAGAAGCATAAAGCTCCTCTCGAGACTTTCAGAGAAAGCATAAGACCACAGAAGTACTCCAGTCTTATGAGCGAGCTCATCAGTTCAGAACCTTCATCATACAAAGAAGCAGCAAATAAACAGGTATGGGTTGATGCCACGATTGAAGAGTACAGTTCAATCATGAAGAATGATGTGTGGGAAGTTGTTCCCAGACCAACAGGAAAGTCAGTAGTGAGACCCATAGTGGAAAAAATCGTCGATTTTTCGGCGATGTCCCGAAAAATCGCAATTTTTTTTTAAAAATCGGACATCGCAAAAAATCAAGAAAAATCGACAAACATCGGCAAAAATCGGAAAAAATCGAGAAGAATTTAGGAAAGATCAGGAAAAATCAAGAAAGATCGACAAATAGGGGAAAAAATCGGTAAGCAAATTTTGACCCTATTGAAGTACAAAATTCTCATTTTTTAATGCTTGTCGCAGTTTGCCGATTTTTTCGCCGATGTTGCCGAGAAGATGTTTTTTGGACCCTCGCTGATTTTTTGTCGATGCTGATTTTTTCCACTATGGTAGTGACTTCCAGGTGGCTTTATAAAATCAAGCATGTTACAGATGGCAATGTGGAGAAGTATAAAGCCAGATTCGTAGCACATGGCTTCACTCAAAAAGAAGGCATTGACTATGATGAGACATTTGCTCCTGTTGCCAAGTATACTACCATTAGAACCATCATTTCACTTGCTGCAGTATTCGGATGGAAGTTACATCAGATGGATGTAAACACTGCCTTCCTCAATGGCAAGATTGAGGAGGAAGTCTACATTGAACAACCTGAAGGCTTTGTGACTCATGGAAAGAAGACCCATGTATGCAAACTGAAGAAAGCCTTGTATGGATTAAAACAGGCTCCTAGAGTCTGGTATGCCGGGATGGACGGATTTCTCCACAGCTTGGGGCTTTCCAAAAGTACAGTTGATTCTAACTTGTACTTTCAGGTTGTTCATAATCATGTCTTGATACTTGTTCTATATGTAGATGACTTGTTTCTTACAAGTGATGAACAGTTGATAGATCGGTGTAAGAGGGAGCTTACCTCTGAATTCGAGATTAAAGATCTAGGATTGATGCATTACTTCCTTGGCTTAGAGGTCTGGCAAAAGCCAGGGAGATTTTAGTATTTTACTGACACAAGGAAAGTATGCAGTGGATATCTTGCAGAGATTTGGGATGCAGGACTGCAAGCCGATGAGCATACCCATGACAGCCAACTTGACAAAGTTGCGGGACTCAGCCACCAGTTCACGAAGTGTGGACTCTACTCTATACAAATAGCTTATTGGTTCCCTAATGTATCTCGTGCATACAAGACTAGACATCTGTTACACAGTGAATGCCCTGAGTCAGTTCATGTCTGATCCGAAGCACATACACTTGGTAGCCGCCAAACATGTGTACTCAAGTATGTGCAAAGTACTATTACTTATGGGCTCAGGTATACTTCCAACGGTAGAGTATTGTTATCTGAATATTCAGATTCAAATTGGGTTGGTAGTGCAGTTGACCAAAAAAGTACCTCTAGTTATTGCTTCAGTATGGGATCAACAATGATCTCTTGGTCCAGCAGGAAACAGGGTTCCATAGCTCAGAGTACAGCTGCGGCAGAGTATATTGTTGCAAGTGATCCCTGCAAGGAAGCAGTGTGGCTCAGAAAACTGATATCTGATCTGTTCAGGGGAAATCTTGACTCAGCCTAACTCACACAATTCAGGTTTGGGTTCGGGTTCGGCAAGGATTAGGTTCGGTTCAGGTTCGAATTTTCCGATGAGGTTCGGATGAGGTTCGACAATAGGTTAAACTATATATATATAAACTTTCTTCATATACTCCCCTTTAACTAATTTTCTACACCCCATCACCCATAGGATTCAAAGCAGTTAGGTCACCGTTCATAATTTCGTCATATATACTTATTGTTTACGACATTTCTGCTTACAGATTTGTACTTCTAAGAGTAGGTTTTTGTGGTTTAACAACAGATTTACATGCTTCCCACGGCAGTAGTTTGTTCTTAGGGGTAAATATATGGTTCTTAGGGGTAAATATATGTTCTTACTTGTTGTTTGGTGTGTTCTTATGTAGACTATAGGCATGATATTTCAAATTACAAGAGCATTTAATTTATAGACAACATAAATAAATAAAGAGCATTTAATCTATAGACATAATAAATAAATCAAGAGCATTTAATTTATAGACAACATTATATTTATAGATAACATAAATAAATAAAGCATTTAATTCATAGACAGCATAAATAAATAGAGAGCATTTAATTTATAGACAACATTTAATTTATTGGTATTGTGTGTGTGTGTGTGTTTTATATGAATTTTTTTTTCAGTAAAAAAATTGAACCTCAATTCTTTTTTCCTTTAGGTTCGCCTTCAAGTTCGCCTTTAGGTTCGGGTTCGGCTTTAGGTTCGCCTTCAGGTTCGGGTTCAGCTTTAGGTTCAACATTAGGTTCGGCTTCAGGTTCGGGTTCAACAAGGTTCGGGTTCGGCTTCAGGTTCGACATTAGGTTCGTCTTTCAGGTTCAGCAAACCTGAACAAATTTCAAATTGTTTTTGAGGTTCACCAAACCTCGAACCTCAAAGATTAGGTTCGACAAACCCTGTGACTTAGGACTCACAGCAATCATCCATTGCGATAATCAAAGTTGCATAAAGCTTTCGGAGAACCCGGTGTTTCATGATAGATCGAAACACATTGAAATGAGGTATCATTTCATCAGAGACCTAGTGCAGAGAGGTGTTCTGAAGTTGCAGTACAATCGTATGGATGAACAGATCGCAAATATCTTGACCAAGCCTCTGACAGCATCACAGTTCGTGTACTTTCGTGACAAGCTTGGTATGGCAGAGAATGCCTCTCTCGCTAAGAGGGAGTGTTAATTTTTCTGAGCAGCATTGAGAGCCATTCTCTTAGGAGAATGGGGACACCTGGTCCGAGACCACGGTGTGGACTCAACCTACTACTGAGTGACCATTCTGTTGAATGATGATATATGGTCCTTGACCATGATATGGACCCAGCTCTACCCTGTGGGGACTCAAGCCTATGTTGAGTAACCAATATGTTGAATGGTAGACATCTGGTACAGGACCATGATGTGGACCAGTCTAGTACTGATAGACTCAACTTAGTTCTAAGTAGCCATTCTTTTGAATGGAGGCAACTAGTCAGTTACCAGGACTCAGCCTATGGTTGAGGCACCTAGTGTCAAGTTATGTAGCCTATGGTTGAGGCACCTAGTCTGTTACCAGAAAAGCACTATAAGCCCTAGACTGGGTCTAGGCATGTGTGACACTCTGACCCCTGATTAATGGGCTTTGCATTCTTCTTCAAGGCTTAGTTACCCTTGGTTAAGATACCCTAGCACCCAATCTTGGTGTTACACAGAGTGTGAGATAAAAGCATTAGTAACTCTTTTGGATTATGATGATGTACTTTGAATGGAAATAAAAGGCCACAGGGGCACTTGAAGAAGGCTAAAAGCAAAAGTCAAAAATACATAAAGGACTTTTGGGCCACAAAAAAAGGATCACATGTAAAAGTCAAAAATACATAAAGGACTTTTTGGAGCACAGAAAAAGGATCACAAGTAAAAGTCAAAAATACATAAAGGACTTTTTGGAGCACAGAAAGGCTAAAGGTAAAAATGAAAATTAGAAAAGATTAAAATATTATTATTTTGAGATTTCTAATTTTGGCCCACTTCAGGTGACTCAAAGGATATAAAAGAAGATCAAATCAATTCATTATTACACACACTTGCTCTCACAGGTACAGCTGCTCATTAGAAGTTCTTATAGTTTTGAAGAGGAAAGTTCTTGTGATTGTGCCCTAGCATGGATGAGTCTAGCTAGAGCATCATCATCCATTGAAGGCAAACCCTAAGTTAGGGTTTCATTTGCAAGTTCATCTTCAGTTATTCGGCTAGGGTTTTTGTCAAACCCTCGTCCTCAAATTTGGGCAACAGCTACCATATTTCAGGCAGTCCATCTACCTTCACGGGTAGCCATCATTGTTCTCGGGCGGCCTTCTCTCTTCACAGGCTGCCATTGTCTTTTTTCGGGCAGCTCCTTTAGGGCTCAGCCCTCCTTTCTCTGCCCTCAGGCTGCTACCCGTGAGGGTTTGGGCAGCTAGCCAAGGGTAGCATACCCGTGAGGGTTTGGGTTTGGCTGCTTTCCAACCCTTGGGCAGCCTCCGAGGCAACCCGTGAGGGCTGCAGGCTGCCAGCAGTCTGCTGCAGCAGTTGCTGAGCAGACCCTAGGGTCTCGGGCTGTCAGCTGACAGACCCAGAAGGCCACGGGCAGCCTTAGATCTGCCCAACTGCAGATCCAGGCAGCAGACACATGCAGCGGGCAGCAAAATACAGGTAGCCGGGCAGGTACAGAAGGCCACAGGGCAGCAGGGCAGGTTCAGACAGTCCAGGGAAGCGGGCAGCAGAAAAAACAGGGAAGCCGGGCAGTTCTGGGCAGGAGAGAGAAAATTAGGGCAGCTGGCCCTACTTTGTGAAAAAACCAATTTGGCATCTTTTATATAATTGGAAATTTGGTCTCCAGACATTGTGATTTAACCCTGTTGGGGTTTGAAGAATTTTTCGAAGAATTTTCAAGTCATCTCATTTACTAGATGAGTTACTAATGCTTTTTGGGGTTTTTGTTCTTTAAAGATTTCTCAAGTGAAAAACTCTTGTGTCCATTGTGTTGTGTTGATGTGATGAATGTTTTTTTTACTGCACTTGTCATTTGTTGAAAGTTAGTTTGTCATTTGTTTAATGTTAGTCTGCAAATTTTTTAAGTATTCATGCTAATGCTAAAATTCAACACTGCGATGTGTCCAGAGTTCAAAGGAGACACTTACATAAAAATAACCTCTACCTGGCTCCACTGAGTCAAACCACGACAGGCCCTGCCACCAGTCAGGGCGCCAGATTCACACGCTCACACAATTTGACTCCTGGGCCACCAGGGGAGACAAAACATTCCCTAAACTGGCACTTGCTATATCTCAGAGGGACCAATCCCCCAGAACCACTTACTAATGGGTGGCGCCCTATGATACACATTGATGCTGGTTGTCCACGACAAGATGGGGCAAGGCCCCGAACAACCATGATCAAGCTCCTCCTCCTGTGCCTGGCTAGGTAGTAGGATAGTGTTTATTACGCAGGCATGTGCAATTGTCTTCTGTTTCATCACTGTGACCGGGACTTTGTGAGTGAGGTGTTTTCCTAATTTTAAGTTTTGGGGGTTGCTAATGGGCATTGACCCTGCAGCCCACCCTTTTTTTCTATTAGAAGATGTACATATTGCCTTTTCTATTAGAAGATGTACATATTGCCAATTAATAGAGTTCAAATTCAAAAACAAACAAACAAATCGTGGGGTGGGTACCTCTTCCATTTCTCTGAGAATAACATCGCGCTCGCGCCTGATGGCATTTTCGTGAAAGCAAGAGTTCTGCAGAATATCGGACAATATATCAAGAGCGACGAATACGTCATTCTTCAAGACCTTGGCAACATAAGTAGTCTGCTCTCTGGAAGTATAAGCGTTCAAATGGCCGCCCATGTTCTCAATCTCTTCTTCGAGAGCCCTGACGGCCCGCCTCTTGGTTCCCTTGAAGATCATGTGCTCCAGGAAGTGAGCCGTCCCGTTCGTTTGAGCTGTCTCGTAGCGGCTCCCCGCGTCGATCCAGACGCCCACGGTAGCCGTCTCGGCGCCCAGGTCGGACTCCGTGGCCACTCTCATGCCATTGGGGAGGGTCGTGATGCGTGTAGCAGGGTACGAGAGAATGGGTGTGTAGTCCAGCAGCCTCGGCTCCGTAGAACTGTAACGAAGAAACCGCTGGTCTGGATTGATATGATTATCGATGTTTTGTAACGATTGGACCTCCTCCACTGCAACTGCTGCCGGGGTGTGTACAGAGCGTGCTGTAAAGGGATTCCTTGGGTTGTTTGCAACCCTCCGAATGAGTTTCGTCAACATGTTGCTGCTGCTTCTCATTGTCTGGTAAAACCCAAACCTTCCCTTAAACCCTACAATCTATAACTTAATCTTCTTTCTTCTACAAGGACCCTACAATCTACAACTTAATCTTCTTTCTTCTATCGGATCACCTGAAGAACTTTCAGAACACTTCTCCGACGAGCGTAGGGTTGGGTTCGTCTTTCAGTTTCTTCACTGCTGTCGTTGTATTATGTTCCTATGAACAATAAACCCTATCCCTTCCCTCCCTCCAATTGGTGGCAAGCTCTGACATTTTCCTTCAACAAAATAGTTAAATGCCTCGACAGGTTTTCAAGAAAAAAAAGAGGAACATGGGAGGAACTTTTTTTTGTATATATACCACCGTAATCCATATAAAAAAAGTTTGGTGCGCTAGCTTAAGCATGTAAATGTTGAGGCCAGGTTCGATGTCTTGCTAATCGAAATAGTTATCAAATGCCTCGACAGGTTTTCAAGAAAAAAAAGAGGAACATGGGAGGAACTTTTTTTTGTATATATACCACCGTAATCCATATAAAAAAAGTTTGGTGCGCTAGCTTAAGCATGTAAATGTTGAGGCCAGGTTCGATGTCTTGCTAATCGAAATAGTTATCACGTACTATTTTCAAAATGAGAAAAGTGATTGAATGATTTTTCGTAATGTGTATTATAAGTAAAATAATAAAAACATTTATACCTCAATAAACTCAATATTTAATGGTGTATAATATGGATTTATGTTGTTAGAGGAGGCAAGTGTGGGAGGGATTATATTTGATCCTGGAGGAAACATAGTGAACTCTTTTGTATGGGGATTGGGGAAAAAATCCAACAATGAAACAGAATGGATGGCAAATAGCTATAATAAGAGACTCAAAGTAAATCATTCAGAAGATGCGGATTCGATATGAAAAGGGCAACATCATATGTAAAAGAATCCATCGAAGTATCTCCCAATTCGCTTCCAAAACAAAAAACAGTCTCTTTCATATCCCTCGCAAAAATAATGGGGATGTTGACCTTCTTGCAAACAAGGGAGCTTGTCAAGAGCCAGGTTTAGAGATCTATGCCAATGGTGAACCCAACTCATGTCATTCCTTGACCTTCTTCCTTCATGGGAGGCTAAGGTATCAATCTTTTTTGTGGGCCCCTTACTCCCCCTCCCACATCTTCATCTATATTCCAGCAATGATAGAAGGACGCATGGTGGGTTCCATGTTCAGGGCCACGTGATCGGCATACAGAGTCTTTATGTTGAAGGGACACAACCTTTACTTCTATCCTCCATCCCCAACGCTCCCGCATGTGAAATGGACACAGAGATGGATATCTTTCTTAGTGATGAACATAAGTTCTCATTCCATTTCGAAGGCAAAGACAGGGCCAATGAAGAAAATATCGTTTTTCCTATCCCTAGGTTAGCTAACTCCCTCCATTCGTGGTCGATAGTGATTCTTTCGAGATGGATCCGAGGAAGAACGCAGAGAGGGGTTGGAATGCAGGCATTCACAGCCTTAGGGCAGGGTTTGAGGATTTTAAAATCCATTTGCGGTGGGTATATGAGGCAGTCTGTGGTGGACTTAACCAAAATAAGGAACTCTCTACTGATATCGGATATGTTATTCACCATCTTTCTTGTCAAGATTCAAGAATTGATGATTTGGAAAGGGACATTCATGAACTTATGGGAAACATGGATAGGCTTTCAGAGGATGTTTTGAAGGTGATCAATTGGACCCAAAGCAGCCACAATCTTGAGAACATGACCTTCGGAGCAAGGCCAATGGAAGACGTCTTGATTTCAAAGCCAACTCCTACCATGGAAGGCAAGAAAAAGCAGTAGTCATGGTCCCCCTCTTTTTTGTATAATGCTTAACTTTCAGCTTATTAGAGTCTATCCCTCCTCTAGTATGGTGCAGCATAGAAAGAAAACCATTTTTTTTGTAAATCATCAATAGTTTTATTCGCAGTCTTCATAGTCATGGTGAAAGCATAATATAGACAAATCCCAAGTTTTTTGTAATGAATGGTTGTGCACAATTTTTTTTTATAATGAAAAGGTTTTCCATTTTCTGTTTATATATATATATATATATATATATATTAGTTTTTTATAGCTTTTGTGTAAATTTTAAAATTGACTCGATATATGCTATCCATTTTTTTTTTGACATGACAACATCTCCCCATATTGGATTGTATAGCACCTTCATACTCTTAGTGCAAATCTTGATGAACTAATTTATGTAAATTTGTTTCATAAATCTTGATGTAGGTGTAGATATTAGAGATGGAGATTGACCATCTTTAATGATATGTACATTGAGGTTATCTATACTATGAACAAATTGTCATTGGGCTCCTTGCAATGTTTTTCAATTTAATCTTATGGAGATGATAATAGTCCTCGCCACAAGCTCACTAATAAGTGCATAAGAGGAGCTAGTCACCACACTTTGCAATAATAAACAATTAACTAGCATTAGCCTTGGCCATTTCTAAAGGGTCTAAACTATCATAAACCTCATATCAATGGCCAAAACCTGGGTTAAAATTTGATGAGTAAATAGTCGTCATTTTCCATTTTACACGTCAAAATACAGTCGCTTCATAAAATTAAAAGTCATTAATGAAGTGTGAACTTTAATTTCACCCATCATTTTAGGTAAACTTGACTCGATTAGAGAGTCAAATACGTCAACAGTTCATGGTTTTTTAGGTCCATGGTATTTGGTGGCCCATTGTATTCCTTGTGAAGAAGCTTGTTTAAAGGTTTCCAGGATAAACCTTCTTTGTCATTATGTGTGTGCTTGGTTTAATCATAATGTTTATTATGTGCTTCTAATTATAACACCCCTAGACTCAAGCTCTCGTAAACTCGATAAATAATTGTTGCAATTTTGCTACAGTTTCATTTATGTTATTTTGGGATCTTTGAATGAATTTTAGTTGTGCAACATTTAATGTTTATTTTATATTGATATGTTGTGTAGATCAAGTAATAAGTGGAGATTCTTAAATAATCCTTGAGTAAAATAAATTGCATAATTCATTAAGCTAAGTTGGAGAAAAAGGTAAATTTATTGAAGAAGTTTATTAACCATTTTTTGTAATTTCTTAGTTATAATTTCAATCATAATTGAACGCCCTTCTTGTTGGATTACAATTGCTCTTAAATCTGGCTCCCTACAACAGAATATTATTATACAACAAATCTATTAATATAGCGTACGATCGAGACTTGAAAAAACCTTCAAAGTTTCAAGTTTAAGTATCAAATGTCAAATGATTATTAATGCATGAAGACAAATTCATTATAGTATAGTTGAGATGATGTCTTGTTTCAATAATAAAATTGAAGTTTGAAAAAATCTCATGTGTGTTAAGATATAAAGTTATATTGAACTATATTTTTGTAAACTTTTTCTTTAAAGCTTTGTTGGGTTGCAAAAGGCTTACTTGTATTGAAATAAAAAGTTATATTGTGATATGTTGAACTATATTTTTATAAAACTTTTACTTTTGTACTATATGAGGCAAGATATGAGAATTCAATGTTCCATATTTTTTCCCAAAGAAAAAACATTTATTGATATTCATCTAGAATATAAAAATAAATAAAAAATAAAAATACATACATCTCACAAGTTTTTTCCATACTTACAAATACCTTCATCGGCTTTCAAAAAAACCTACTCCTTCTAGCTCTTTTGCCTAAGAGCTATACACAAAAACTTTCATCAAACTTTCACTTTTTATTTATAATATTTTCACCGTAAAGTAAAAAACTATCTCATACTATAGAAGACTATTAACTTAAAACATACCAAGACTCCGTCTTAATCCAGTAAAATTGAACCTCCCAACATAACATTACCATCTTGCACCTCTTGGAAAAACAAAGTTCTCCAAAAACACCATTAACAACAAATTTCAATAGCCTGTCAGCTTCCTTGTTAAAAGACCTCGATATATGCATGAAATAAATATGATGAAAATAATTTATCAACAGTTTTGTCCTCTTGTACTAGATGTTCAGATGGATAATCTATAGATTGAAATCACCTTTGGCCCACTCAATTGTATTCTTTGAGTATCCATAGATATTCAAAGAATCAACTCCACATTTGTTTGCAAAAAAAAGAACTCCCCAATGACCAATGAGTTCTGATTTAGTGTTGCTACCTTTGTCTCCTCCCATCCACATATTAACCCAATGAAAGTCGTTGAGTTTAATCACCATACCACAACCGCAAGAACCATCCTTCAAAGATCCATAAAAAAAAGAACAATTGTTGAGAAAGGAGAAAAGACAGGCTTGTATACTAACTTATGATTTTTTTTTCCCTTACCCCTTCAAAATCCTTAAAGAGTGAGATGCTTTGTATGCTACAAACTGACATTTGTAGCTGCATTCTCAAAATAACTTTATTTCTTGCCTTCCATATATTCCAGAAGATAAAAATTGGAAGGAGACTATTTTTTTCTTTCTTTTGAATACCATTCCTTGAAACTGTCTTCCAAACATCCTTCTCCCCAAACTAATGTCATATTCATATCCCCAGCCGTAAAGGACCAAACTGCTTTGTTGAAAACGTAGTCAATGAAAAGGTGTTCAACTGAATCTTCATCCCTTCTACATAGTGGAGAAAAACCTGGCCCAAACCAACCTCTTTTCCTCAGATTTTGCCAAGTTAAAATTTTATTTTACATTAGAAGCCAAAAAAACATTTAACTTTTTGTGGGATTCTCCACTTCCAAAGCTTTATGTTCCACCATTTTATATTGGAGGAAGAGAGAGAATGCGTTATTACAGAATAGGCTTCTTTTGCACTTACCTACCCATTTGACTTATTCCAAGACTAGGCTAATTTATCCTCTTCGGAGATAAATCTGATACCTGCAACATTTAAAGTATGAATATAACTATCCCAAAGATATGCCCAAATACCTATAAAGCCCAAGTCTTTTGACATAAACCAATATCTCCCTTTCAATATTGCCCAAGAAGGTCTTATGATTTTGTTATGGGTAGATAAATTTAAAACCTCGAGATGACTGATGATACCCTTAGGTAGCTTGTAGTTATCATTATCTCTCACAAAAGGGTCAATGCCAACTCTCACCTGCTCGCCATTTCCAATATCCCATGCCACCCATTTCTTTATCCAAATAATTGTTTTTATAAAGTTGTTCCAAATTCCCCAATAATCGTTGTTGTCCAAAAGGTTTGATCTGAACCAGGTAACCCAATCTTAACTCTTTAAGTATTTAGCTTGACAGACCTTACTCCAAAGACTTGTACCCGTGATATTTCTCCATAAACTTTTTAGGAAAAGCACACTATTAAACCATTCTAGATCTTTGATGTTCTAACCTCCCTTACCCTTTGGGAGGGCCAAACGCTCCCAAGCCACTAGATGAAAAGTTCTTTAATTCCTAAAACCATTCCAAAAAAAATTGAATAATTTTGATCATATTGTCTTAATTATAGATTTTGGCACTATCATTAAAGAGAACCAAAACATCGACACACCGGTTAAGACTATCCACACAAGAGTCAATCTCCCTCCAAGAAACAAAAATTTATACACCCAATTGCTAATCTTTTTATCAATTCTTTTCACTAATCACATCCAATAATTCAACCTATAGCATTTTAATTTTAGGAAGAACCCAAGGTATTTGAAACCATTTTCTTGTATCTCCATTTTGTAACCAAAAACATAAATGATTTCTTCCCTAACTTCAAAAAAGATCCTATTTTGATAAAACACTGATTTTTCTGGGTTTATTTCCATCCCATAAGCCAAACTTAAAGTTGCAAGAATTTTATACAAATACTTTCATGCTTCCACAAAATCCTTTCCAAAGATAATGACATCATCAACAGAGGGCAGGTGCGAGATATATATTGTAGGAGCTAACTTTATACTTGTAAAGAAACCCTTCAACTTTGCTTCAGTGATCATTCTGATGATGCCCTCTATGACAAGAAGAAATAGCAGTGGTGATAAGGGACAACCTTGACATATCCCATGAGAACTTCGGAAAAAACAAGTTGGAGCTTCGTTTATCAAAATGGCAAAGTTTGTTGAAGATACACATGCAAAAATCTAACTCGTAACGTCAACAAGGACTCCAATCTGGAACAAAACCAAACATAAGAAATCCCAATCCACTTTATCATAAGCTTTTGCTCGATCCATTTTCATAATCATAGATCTCAATTTCTTTGACTTGGCAGAGTGAAGAAACTCCTGTGTGATTCGAATAGCTTCAAGAATTTGCTTGTTCTTTAAGAACTCTGATTGCTCTTTCGAAAGCCTTTCGGAAAGGAAAGGTTTCAATTTGAAGGCAATAATTTTTTTCACTAACTGGTAGATCAAATTGCACAAAGTAATTGGTCTAAAATCACCAAAAGAAACAAAGTTTTTCTTCTTTGGAATCAAAGTTAGAAACGTAGTATCAAGAGCACCACTAATGAACTTTTCTCTTCTCGATAATTTCGCAATATCCAACAAGTCCTTTCCTAAAATGTCCATGAATACTAGGAAAAACTCAATCGGCCAATCGTTTAGCCCTGGTATTTTATCCTTTGCAAAACTTTTGAGATCAAAGGTCACTTCATCTAAACGTATCTCCTTCCCTAGAGACAACCCCTCTTCTTTGTTGAAAAAAAAAATGGAAAAATATTAAGACCTCTAGTTGTTCCCCTATAGAGTTTGGAGAAAAAAGTAATAGCCTCTTTTTGAATTTCAGCTTGAGAATGAACAGTGTCACCATCCTAAGTGGAGATATCCCATAGTGTATTCACATTTTTTTTGTATGAAGCGTGTTTATGAAAAAAAATTAGTATGAATTCAATGTTCCATGTAGTTTTTTTTCTATTAAAACGGTTATGGATCAGATTGTATAGATAGTGGACCAGCCACTTAAAAGAATACAAAATTATGGTTTATATCAATACCAGTAGTTTTCAAAGCTTCTGACTCCATACAGCTACTAACATAATCTAACAATAGTAGGAGGGATAATCATTTTGAAATTATGAATTAGTTGATGTATATTCTTTCATCTTTTGCACTGATTGTTGCTTTTCTTTTTCTTTCCCATTTCCAGCCCACTTAGGGAGGGATAACTTGGGAAATTTGATAGTTGGCATATAGCTCATTAGCTTGTAGATTGATCGCCTTATTTGTTGCTTGGTCATCCTTGATATTCAACTCACGAAGAATATGTGCAAATTCAAGATGTCGAAAAAGTCTTGAAATGGAATGGATTCTTTTGATCAATCTGGATAGTCTTAAGTTTTTACCATGACTTGTGCCATTCGTAGGCTGGATTATTATATGGGAATATCCTATCATAGTTGCTTCCTCTACCCATAGAGTTTCCGGTTGCTTAAGCCCTTTCCAAAGCCCATAAGCTTCAACCATGTTATTTATGTCAATTCTAATCTTCCAATAGTATTCATATTCATTATTCCCTTCAGGAGATATGATGATTCCTCCCCCTCCGACCACCCCTAGATTCCCTTTCGAAGCTCCATCGAAGAAGAGTTTGAAGAGTTTCCTCTCCTTCATCCATATTTCCATACGAGAGTGATCCTTTCTTATTTCCAAGACTTCAAGCAGACACCTGGCCTCAGCTACGTCTAGACCTTCAATGTTAAATTTATGTAACCAACTTGATTCTTCGATTGATAGTTCAATCTTATTCTTAGGCATTCGAGATTCTCTTATAGTTTCTCCCATAAGAACTTGAGTTTTAATTGCAATTTGCACAGGTCCTTGAGCCCTGTCGTTAAAGATCCGTTGGTTATGTTCTATCCAAATGTTCCACATTATCAATTTTGGGAGCATTAGCCAGCAGACTACTTTTTGTTTAAAAGTGCCTTGATACTTTTGATCCCAGCTCAAAAAAACTTGTTGAATACCTGCAGGTAGCTCTAAATTTCCAAACCATGGATAAACCATTATCTCCCAAACATTTTGAGTGAAAGAACAGTTTAAAAATAGAAGTTGGCTTGTTTCTTTGCTTAACTTACAGAGCAGGCAGCGGAACGGACCTTCATAACCTCTTCTTTCAAGATTCACCTGTTAGAATGCTTCCATGCATGAGTGTCCATATCAACAAATCGATTTTCGATAGACTTTTGTAATTCCAAATTCTTTTCCAGATTAGAGGATTGTTGGGAACATTTGGAATTGTTGAGTAGTGATTATATCCTTGAGCAGATGTGTAATGTCCTGTACGATACCCCCAGCCACGCTTGTATTTGGCTCCTCTTTCCATAGGGGGAAACCCCAATAGGAGGAAGAGGAAAAGTTTCTTGTCATCTTCAAGTTCTTCCGGTCATTCAGGAAGAGACCACCCCGCCCAACAATAGGGAGGATTTAGTTCCCATCGCGAAATTTCCCACAAATAGTAAATTTCTTTGTTATCAGTCCAATTTTTAAAATTACTGAGAGTTGGGCAGGAAGTGAGAGGTGGCTTTCCCAATATGGAATCCTGCCAGATTCTAATATGCTTACCGTTTCCTGGGACCCAGAATAATTCCTCTTTGAATCTGGGCAAAGTTTTCTTGCAGAGAGTAAATATTAGGGAGCCTTGCTTCATGGTGGGTTCATTATCTAGACATCGCAGCCTTGTTCTTGAAAACTATTTGTGTCGTATCACCTGATTACTCCATGACTGTTTCTTTTCAAACAGATTCCATAAAAATTTTGCTCCTACAACCAAATTTTGGTGTTTTAGATCTCTTACCTTGAGACCCCCCTCCACCCATGGCATTTTTATTTTTTCCCATCTTATTAAAGCAATTTTTTTACCACCGTTGTTTTTCCCACCTTGCCAGAGGAAGGCTCTCAACAGTCCTTTCATTTTAACAAGAATTCCACTAGGAGCCAACATCATGGAACATTGATACAATGGGTAACTATTCAATATAGACTTTATCAGTACCATTTTTCCTGCCAAATTTAACCAGACCGCCCCCCATGCCAATATTTTTTTCTTAAATTTTTCTATTAGAGGATTCCAATCAGTTGTTTTTGGCTTTGTTTTGAATACTCGAACTCCCAAATATTTGAAATAATCCCAGTTAGTTACTCCCTTGATTCCAAGTATACGAGAGATTTATGTCATCTCTCTCGGATTTATATTCCAGCTATAAATCAGACTCTTTCTTAAGTATAATTTTGATGCCAGAAGCTTAGAAAAAGATGTCCAGCTCGTTCTTGAACCTTCTTGCTATATGATGACTTGTGCCTCCTAACAAGATTGTGTCATTTGCAAATTGAGCGTGGTTGATATCTTTAGTTCCATGAGTCATTCTGATGTTAATCAAATCTTGCTCCTTCAATATCTTTCTCGAGTTGTAAGTTGAGCACTAAAGCTTGGATTGCATAGATCAAGGGAGAGGCAGGGCATCCTTACCTTAGTCCTTGAGTGGCTTGAAAGAATGTTGTTGCTCTTCTGTTGACGAGAGGAGCTATCCATGGTTTACTTATGCAAGCTTTAACCCAACGAATAAAGCTAGGTTCAAATCCATACCTTAGCATCACCTAAGGTAGAAAGGATTGGAAAAATTTGTCAAAAGCATTTGCTAGATCTAATTTCACCACCATACCTCTTTCACAATTCTTTAGACTAGAATGGATTGCTTCTTGTACCAGTATGATATTGTCCCAAATTTTTTAGCCTTTGATGAAACCTCCTTAATTCTCTGGGATGATTCGCGGAAGGATGTATTTTAGTCTCTTATCCATAATTTTGGTGATTATTTTATAACCAATATTACATAAAGAAATGGGTTGGAATCTGTCAAAAGAGACTACATCTTTCTCTTTAGGTATTATAGCTAGGAAGGTTGAGTTTGTGCTTGCACCGATTTTTTCACATTATTGAGATTTTATCACCATCTTGAGAAGCTCCTTATGAATAATATCCCAACATATCTTAATGAATCTAGCACTGAAGCCATTCGATCCTGGTGCCTTATCTTCTTCCATGTATCCCACTGCCTCCTTTAGTTCTTCTAGTGTGATCCTTTGGGCAAGTTTCATGTTATCCTTTCTCTTGACCATCTTAGGTACTAAATCCATCAACACTAAGTTTGACGGATTAGTTACATGATATGCAGAGTAGATGGCGCTAAAGTATTGAGTGGCTTCCTCTTTTATTTTGTCAAAATCAGTGACAACTTAGTCTTGAAGATGAATCTCTTGTACAATATTATAATGATTCCTTACCTCTGCTTGATTATGGAAAAAGGAAGTATTTTGATCCTCGGCTTTAAGCCAGAGGCTTCTTGATTTTTTCCTCCATAACTCTTCTTCTTGCCTATAGACAACTTGTAGATCGTGATGGAGAGAGACTTCCTTTTCTATTACTTCTTTTGTGATCAGAATTGCTTCCATTGCTAGCTAGTGTTCCTCTAATGATAGGAGAGCTTTGGCTTTATTGTGTGTTGGTGACATAATAGACTTGGCCTACAACTTGAGAGATTTTTTAAGTCTTCTCAACTTTTCTTCCCACACGTAGAAGGTTGAACCTGAGACAGGGACAAACTAGGTTTCAGTTACCAGTCCCATGAAATATTTACGAGAATTCCATAGAGGACTAAATCAGAATGGAATTGGACTGAGATTCTGTTCATTTTGTATCTCTAAAATGATTGGCTTATGGTCTTATCCTTCGAATGGCAATATTTTGGAGGTGCTATTAACTCCAAGAAGAAGAAAGGAAACTTGGATTAGAAATCTATCAAGTCTAGCAGATATATGCCCTGGTCCCAACCTCTTGTTAGTATAGGTAAACTTCCCTTTAGAAGGGATGACATTAGAGAGCTCCCAATCTAAAATAAGATCATACACTTGTTCCCTTGTAGGATCTCTGACCAAAGATCCTCTTCTTTTCTCACCTTGATTTAGAATGACATTTAGGTCACCGACTAGAATGATATTTTCCAGCATAGTGTTGCTCCTTACTTCCCTCAAGTAGTTCCAACAATATTTTTTTCACCAAATATTACAGGTACATAAATATTAAATAGGTTTACCTAGATATTAGTTTCTTTATGCAGCAGCTTGGTAAGGATACAATGGGCGTAGTGCTTGGATTCAATCAGCTCAAACTTCTGATCATCCCACAACATTCCAATTCCTCCGGAGGCTCCCCTAGCGCTGACTGCGAGTTCTCCACCTTTTTTCCAATTTTTTTTACATAGTTGGAGAAATGTTTCTTTCTCCAACTTTGTCTCCTAGATCAGTAGTAGGTCTAGTTAGGATATTCAGATTAAATCTCTCATGGCATCTTCCTTAACTTTACTTCCTAGGCCTCTACAGTTCTGGGAGAGAGCCTTCATTACTTACTCTCGGTGGTGGAGATAATCCCTTTCTGGGATTGTCCTTGTTGTCGAGTATTTATGGGATTTCAGAGGAGTTTTTCCAAGGCTTGTTGGGATCCTTGAAGCTTGTCTTTGTATGTGGCTTGCTCCCTTATTTCTTTGATCAATTTCCTTCCTCTTGTTTTTTTCTTATCTGTTATAGTCATCTCGATTTCCCCTTCCTCTTCTTCCTCCTCATCAGAGTCGGTGTTGTCTTCTATATTCTCTTGATTTCCTCGTTCCTTTGCCTCCACTGCTCCTAAATCTGGATGGGCCGAAGGATTGACTTAGTTCTCAGATTGACTCACTAGAGCGGTTCCTTTTTATGATTCTTTGTTTTCATCAATATTGGTTTAGTTTATATTAAGCAATGGGCCAAAACTATTCTCGTTGTCCTTCTGTAGTGCAGGATTTGTCTTCATAGAAGTTTTCCTTGACACATTTCTTTTCATCTCATTTCTTGGTGGTTTCCAGCCCTTTTGATTCGATTTTATTTTCTTTACTACTTGCCATCCATCTTCCTTTTCTTGTTGAGCTTCTTGTTTCTAAGGGTAGTTGCGGACAAAAAGCTCGTATTCATGACATCCTCTCCACTTGAAAGGTAGTTTTTCATACTCCAACTTTTGAAAATGGTACCAGGTTCCTATTGTTTTGTTTTGATTGCCTCTGGTAAACCAACTTTGAGATCCACCTCCAAGCCGATCCGAGCATGGGCATATTGGTCTTTAGGACTTTCCATGTTGATAAATCTTCCCAAAATGTTCCCAATTGATTTTAGTGATTCTAGATTCCAGCAGTGCATTAGGAGTCTTGGTAGCCTGACCCAGACTGGGACGACTTTAGGAATATCTGCCTCTAAATCAAAATACAACGTCCATCTATTCAGATAGAGACCTTGTTGACCCATGAAGTATGGGTCGTTTGAAAAGATTAGATCCTTGTCTATTTTCAATTCAAAATAAAACAAGAAGTATCCTCATCCCATTGAGTATGAAGCTACGTTTTGAGAATTCAAGGGCCTCCATTTCCTCTTGTTACAACTGATTTTACCACACATGGTTGATCACATATTTATGGCTTTCCCTGTCCCTCTGTAGACTCGTTAGACACCACGGATTGATATTGTACTTTGATGTTTCCAAGTTCATCCCTAAAAACACCTGTTTATTGTTGTAGGCGACTTTTAATTCCATACTCACGTGTACACGCAACTTTTGACCTCAAACCCGCGTACATCGAGATGTGTGCATAAATCCAAATATTTTTGGAGTTTTCCTTCATGTGTGTCCGAACCACTTGACTCCTGGCCTTCCATATGTCTCAATATCGCTCGAATTTGACCCTCCATTACACCTTTGGAGTGCTATATAAGGAACCCCTTGGATACATTGAAGAGCAACGAAACTATAGTCCATTGTTGTCGGAGCTTGCATATACTTAAGTCTGCATCCCTTTGTCCCTTTGGAGCACTTTGTGTTCTTCCCAAGATTTCCTTTGCTTGTGAGATTTCTATCAAGATATGGAGGATTGAGGTGGTGGAGGCCCAGGCCGAGGACTCAGTTTCTCCGGTTCGCAGATGTGCCGATAGAGGTTGTCACTTGTGTAATCTCTGATTTGATTAATAGAAATATCTTTTCCTGTCCAATAATGTGCATTTGAATGAATATTGAATCCATGGATATGTTTAATTGCTTATACATTGTTGATTATATATGCTAGAGTAGATCTAACACCATATTATAGAGCATGCTTGTCTTGTTTGTTGTTGTTGAGAGAAAATTGCTAGCGCAAGCGGGATTGGAAAAAGCTCAACGAGGATCTACTTCAACCGTCCAGAATAAGGTATGATTCGATATCCTTTAGTGTTAGATATTTGGTTTCTCTTACATATTGGGAAGGGATTGATTTCTCATGTCTAGTTGTCTATCGTGGTACACCCCAAGCCATAGGAAGTTTCTCTCTGTAACAAAATTGGCGACCATACTGGGGAGGTCCCTAGTTGTTTCTCTTTGGGGGTTTTCGGTATTCAATGTACTTGAATTGCTCTGATTTCTCTGTTTATGTGTCGAGTCTGGGGGCATGTTTGCCCAGTAGGGTCCTGAAGGAGTAAATTTTGTCTCAGCTTGTCTGTTTGCCTTATTTTTCTTCCTATACGCGGGTTTAGCTTTCACAGTCGCGTATACACGTGGGTTTTCCTTGAATAGTCGCGTATGTACGTTGGTTTACTGAGAACAGTCGTGTATGCCTTGATTTTGAGCCTTATTGGGAGGATTAAGTGTTGCTGGGTGATTTGGATGATTGCTGAGTCTTCTTGGATGCTTCTGGAGTATGTATAAACCCTCTGTTTCTGACCATAGATTGTTTTTAGTTTGATTTTTAGAAATGTTCTTGTCATTCATTTTCTACTTTTCGTTTTGAGATTAGTGCATTAGGTCTCTTTTACCTTGGTGCTTTGCTTGGCTGTTGTTTGTGAGTGGTTGCAGAGTCCGAGGGTTGTAGAGTCATCTTTTTTGCTTTTATATCTCATTTAATTCAAAAATACAAAAATATTTTGCTTTTTGCATAGTTATGTATTGCTTGCATTTTGAATTAGCATTGTACTTGCATTAGGTTTGTTTGGTGAATTATAGTGAGATTTTCATATAGGAATGATTGCACTTACATTTGAAGGAAAAAATTTGCACTTCACGTAGTAGCATACCCTGTTTTTCATTCTACATAGTGCATTTGCATTGATTGTTAGGTGTGCATTTTACTTCATGCTGTGTCATAACACCATAAGTTGCATGATCATTACCCTTTGAGTAATAACAACCAAATAAAATCAACGCTTAATAAAATGAATTGCACTCTTTTCTTTTCTAGGGTGCATCAACAAGATTAGGTTTTAGGGTCTTGGAATAGTTCATTGTAAGTTAATTTTCCAAGACCACTAAACAAAACAATTAGGTGTTTGTCCAGGTGAGAGTGTGAAACCCTTGGTATAATTAGTGTTTCTCAGGATGCTCCTCTTACATGGTAATTAAGCATGAGGCACTGCACGCGATTGTGATTGGGATGACCCCTGGTCACTTTCTATGAGCACCGGAGATATTTCCAAGATTGTATTCATATCTGGGGGCCTTTGAGGTATTGACTGGTGCACCCCCAGGGTACCAGTTATGCTTTCAAGCTTAGGGCTTTGCTACCCTGCCCATATGGTCAATCCCGCCTGCGACTGTCCGCTTGATCATTGGTTATATTGAGGTGACCTTAGTTTCCGTACCTAGGTTATCGAGGGGGTATTTGTAGAGTTTATTATGTAGGTGTCCTGGCTAGATAGGGGTCGACAAGCACAGTCGCTATATGCGTTGAAGCTGAGGGCCACTATAATTGGTTACAAACGTCCGCTTGTTGTGTATGGGAGTCTCAAGCCTCTCCTAGGCGAGACATACCTGCTTCATTCAAGAGCTCACTTATCCTACCCTTGGTTTGCTTGTTGTTTGGCTTTATATTTTCTTAGGTGTATGCTTTGTGCACACTAGTCTGCTTAGGGTTACATAAATAGATCGAGTCTTGTCTTTTTGTTGAGTCATTGTGGATCTTTGTGTGGCTCCCCGTCGCTCTTGTCGTTTAGCAGGTCTTCCGCCTTCTACGTCTCCTCCTCCCTTGGGAGAGAGAGCCAGACAATCCCGATGGACTAGTCATCGCTTTGATTCACACAGATATCTCACCATGAGTCATCATGAGCCTGAGGTCCCAGAGCTTCCACCTTCCCCGCCTTCGGCGACGGAAGTTGAACCTTCAGGCACATATGGAACTCCGCCTGAGTCTGGTCCTTATGGGGTTGGACCATCATAAGATGATTTGTCATAGTTTCCTGATTGCATTAGCTTCGACCCCCAGTATTGCTTATACTATCCGGGTGAAGAGACTCGCCATGAACCCACCAACACTGACCACATTAGATGTGGCATGCCTGATATTCCCAATCCTGGTTCGATACCTCATGTCGAACTGGTTGGTGACCCTGGTACTGCGCCTGGGGGTACTTCCACTCCTTTCCATGCATAGAGGTTTGGTAGTAGTAGTCACATTGCACCATCCACTCAAGCGGTGGCAATTCCTTCACACACACAGCCCAGACCTAGCACTAGTGCTCCTCTTCAGGGACCTTAGTCGAGACATCTGAATATTGGGGGTACAAGTTATATTCCTTCACATATTCCATCGTCTTCTCAAATTGTTCCTTCAAATGCCTTTTTGATGCATCCTCTTCCTAAATTTAGTGGTCCTTCGGGTCGGAGTTCGACTGTAAGCCATGTTCTTTCTCCGACTTCTAACACTGTAGTATCACAAAGCCAAGTGCCTCCTTCTATGTCAGCAAGTCATGTACCTATTACTGGATCGTCTCATGGAATACCTTGTGGACTATCTCATGGTCTAGCTCATGGAGATTCCCATATACCTACCTATGGAACATCTCATGGGACATCTTATGGATCATCCCGTGGACCATCTCATGGTCCAGGCTATGGAGCTTCCAATGGACCTTCTTATGGACCGCAGTATTGACAAAACTATCAACCATATGAGTACGGGTATCAACAACCCGCTTACTCTTCTAACAATGGCTTTGTAGCACCTCATAATCAAGGTACTCCGCATTACAATGCTTCCATGCAACCCTTCATGGGTCATATGGGAGGAGGTTATTATCCCACTGGCCAAGGCCATGGTGTGTATAGCAATCAACCTTATACGAATCAGTCCTATTAGGGAGCGTGGCATTGACTGGCTCAACCTAGGCTCCCTTTCCTTTTGACCTTGAACCTACCTGATTTTTCGAGATTGACAAATGATCCCGTGTCTTATAATCTGGCATGGTCACCAGTCCCTACCAAGCTTCCTTCAAACATTCCCAAGTTCAAAGGTAAGGCTGGTGAAGATCATGGTGAGCATGTCACAACCTTCCACCTTTGGTGCTCTTCTAATTCCTTACACGATGATTCCATCCATTTGAGGCTATTTCAACGCACCCTCACGGGTCCTACAACGAAATGGTATATAGAGTTATAGGGGGGACATATACTACGTTTGATGACCTTGCCATGACTTTTCTTAATCATTTCCAACTACTCGTACGTTACAACGTCGGTACCGAACTCTTGTTGACCTTCTGGTAAGATAAAGCCACGCATATTTCGGATCATATTCAAGAGTGGCGTAGATGGAAACGATTAATTAAAGCCTTTATACCACCAGAGTTTCTTTTAGAGTGGTTCCTCAAGTCATTGTTACCTTACATCGCGAAGGATGTTAAGCGTAAGGTGAAGTTTCCTTGTAAGTTGTGTAAGGAAGATCACCTCACTCACTTGTGCCCTCGTGTGGAGGACGCCTCGAAGTTCATAGCACAGCGCCAAGCTGTGTTTACTAATCCTTTACCTAATAATCAAAATATGAACTCAAGAACTGTTGATCCTGGTTGTGCGTCTAGTGGAACTCAAAACTTGCCGTAGGCCGCTAGTGGTCACGGCTGCATCAACATGGTGAGTTATACCAAAGTTGTGACATGTGCAAAAGATTATGGTTCATCACAACCAGACCTTGGGAAAGAACTTGATCCACACGAGAGCTCTTTGAGAATTGAAAATCCTACGGATAAACCTGAAGCTCCACCTCGCATTCCTAAGGGATTCCTGAAGCGCTCGGGGCACAATCCTAATGCTCGAGCCACCCAGAACTATTCAGTTGTCGAGGATTTGGGCCAAACTCCTTGTGCAATGTCCGCATTAGAAGTGCTTCAGACTTGTCCTTCATAGAGAAATGCCTTGTTGTCTACTCTTGGGGTTACTGATGATAGCTCTTCTTCCATGATCAAATTTGAAACTCGTGGAATCCTGCCTTGCTTGCCTTACTACATGTCTCTTTTGATTCATGTAGAGTGTCTCAACAACACCATCATGTGTACTGTTATTGATGAAGGCATTGCCACTTCCGTGATGTCTTTGTCGTGTTGGAAGGGCTTAGGTTCTCCCACGTTGTCTCAGTCTGCCAACATGTTGACTGCTTTCAATGGAAGGTCGTTTCGGCCACACGGTATACTTCCTTCTCTAGAGGTCTAATTGGGAGGGAAGACTGTCGCATTCGAGGTTGAGGTGGTTGATGCGCCCCTTGATTACAATCTTTTGCTGGGTAGGAACTGGATGTCCAATATGCCAGCTATAACTTCTTCCCTATTTTGAGTGATTTGCTTTTCGTTTAATGGGAATATCGTTACTATTGATCAAAAGACTTTCCAGAATCTGAGTGTTAACGCATCATCGAGAGCTTCTATCCCGATTATCAATCATTCTCAGCCGACAACTGAGAATGTGGGTGTAGGTATGTATCCTTCTCTCATGGGAACCTTTAGTTGTCCTGCGCCCATCCTTATGATTGGGTCTAGTCTTAGTGGGGCTTCATCCTCGTCGAATTCGGTATCCTTTCGCACTACTCATATGGAGGATCCTTGGATTCTCCCTTCACCGAGTACTTCAAGTATGCATGTCGAGATAGACATGCTGTTGCCTGCAACAATGGTGGTGTATCAAGCGAATCTTGATCATGTTGTAGAGCCTAGTCCTTCCTCTTCGCGGACGGAGGAGGAGGACCCTTATGTGCTTCCTGCATGGACAGCAGAGTCATCTCACTCTCACGACTGCCTTGATGATGTTTTTCCATTAGATGAAGCTATTCTTGAGGCCATGTATGGGATTGAACAACCTTAGGAAGAGTTGCACCATAGATCGTATTTCCTTCCTAAGCTTGATCGTTTAGAGTGTGATGACTTTAGGGCGATTCTAAGTGAGAAAATTGGTAGCCCTGTGGCCCCATTAAGCTCTCCTGGTCGTATGGCTGAAGGGAACACGTCTAACCTGTCACCAACAATTCCTATCAACATTTTGCGTGAGCCTAGTAAGATAGAGAACATCTACATTGGGGTGGATTGTTCCCCCGATGAGATTAAAGAGTATACGGAGCTGTTTACGGAGTTTCGTGATATTTTTGCTTGGTCATATGAAGAAATGCCAGGTATAGACTCTTGTATTGTTGAACATGAAATCAAGACCTATTTGGATGCAAAACCGGTTCGACAACGTTTGCGTGTCATGAATCCTAGAAAAGCGCCCGCCATTAAAGTCGAGATAGAGAAACTACTCAAAGTTGGTTTTATCTATCCTGTTCCCTTGACGGAGTGGGTTTCAAATCCCGTTCCGGTTGATAAAAAGTAGGGAGCGATCCAAATATGAAGTGATTTCCTTGATTTAAATCGAGTATGTCCTAAAGATCATTTCCCTACACCATTTATTGATCAAATTTTGGATGAGTATGCGGGAAGTGAGGTATTTTCTTTTATGGATGGCTTTTTTGAATATAATCAGATACAAATTAAGCCCAAGGATCAACATAAGACCGCATTTATTTGTCCTTGGGGAACTTTTGCATATCGAAAGATGCCCTTCGGCGTTAAAAACGACGGAGCTATGTTTTAGCGGGCCATGACCTTAATCTTTCATGATCTTAAAAAGATTATTGAAGTATATTTGGATGATCTCGCTGCTCACTCTCGTTTGAGAGTGCGTCATCCTTACCATTTGTGATTAGTGTTTGAAAGATGTCGTCATCATCAAGCTCATTTAAATCCTCACAAGTGCATCTTTTGTGCGAAAGTTGGTCGTTTACTAGGATTCATCGTATCCCAGGATGGTATTAGAGTCGATCCCTTGAAGGTTGAGGCAATACTTCAATTGTATCCCCCGCGTAACATTCAACACCTTTAATGTTTACAAGGTATGGTGAACTTCTTACGAAGGTTCGTGGTCAATTTTGCCAACTTGACTAAAGGCTTCATGGGTTTGTTGAAGAAGGACACCCCTTTTTACTGGGATGAGAAAGCCCAGGAGTCTTTGGATGCTCTTAAGAAATCCTTAGCAACGACCCACATACTTAGTCCACCAGACTATAGCCATGACTTTTTTTAATTTATGTGGCCGCGTCTCAAGAGACGGTTGGTATGGTATTGGTTCAAGAGGATGAGGAGCTCAAGAGACGGTTGGTATGGTATTGGTTCAAGAGGAAAAGAACGTATCCATTCCTTAGCCCTTGCGGAACATGTAGCCAAAACCAAACATCACATTTGCCTAGAAGACACCATTATCCTTGCGAAAGAAGACCACTATTTCAACAGAAAATTTAGAGATGCCTTAGAGATTTCCAAACTCCCACACAACCTAAACAGGGATGGTGGCCTCGAGGTGAGCACTAGTTGGCTTCCATCTATTCGCAATCGGAAAGGCCACTCTATCCCTTAACCGTTTTCCTTCTGCCCCCTTTTCCTCTTTCAAGCCCTTCCCCCCTTTTTTCCTTTGTCCTCCTTCCTTGTCCTTAATTAAAACCTTAATTGAAAATACCCTAAAAATTAATATTAAAATTGAAAGATCAATTTAGATTCAGTTTAAAAACATTAGGGTTTTAAATTAATTTAAAACCAACCTTTTAACCTTAAAATTCCGTTCAAATCTTTAGAAATTTTAAATGAAACTGAAAGCAACCCTTTAACTTTTTAGACCCCTCCTCATCCTAAAATTAATCTAAAAGATTCTCCCTAAACTTAGACATATTAATAGGCATTAAGATTAAAATAAAATTTGGTAATAATAATAATAAATTTAATGACTTTAGGATTTAAAATCTATTATGAGGGTTTTTAAATTTGTTATTAATAATAATAAATTTAATAAACTTTAAGGTTTGTAATTTATTATTAGGTTTTTAAAAAAATATAATAAATCTGAAAATTAAACTTAAAGAACACCTTTGAAAACTTAAGTATGATTAAAATTCATTAATATATTTAATAACTTTAGGTTTTTTTTAAATTTATTATGAAGGTTTTTAAAATTGTTATTAATAATAATAAATTTAAAAACTTTAAGGTCTTTAAATTTATTATTAAGGTTTTTAAAAAATTAATAATAATAATAATTAAATTTTAAAAAACTTTAGGGTTTTAAAGGGTTTCAAACTTTAACATTTCAACCTTTAAAATCCTAAAATTAAGTCACCTTTTAATGAAATTTAATTATAATTAATATTAAAATTCATTAATAATAACAAATTTAATAACTTTAGGGTTTTTAAATTTATTAGGTTTTAAATTTGTTATTAATAACATTAAATTTAAAAACTTTAGGTTTTTAGGTTTATTATTAAAAGCTTTTAAAATTGGTATTAATGATAATAAATTTATATTTTTAGGGTTTTAAAACTTTTGGGGCATTAGGTGGGTTTTAAAAAAAATCAATTCAAAAACTTTTGGGTTAATAATAATTAAAATCAACATTTCTCCTTAAGAAAAATATTTTTTTCATAATGTCTTAATTCAGCCATTGTAAAAATTTAAAATTAAAATTTAATAATATATACAATTCTTTTTCCGAAAAATAGGTGGAGAGAATAATTTTTCCGCACACTTTATAAAATTAAAAATATTTTCCGACCTAGCAAACCCTAGTCTCCGCGGCCGACCTTAGACCTTCTAACCGGTTCCAGTATTTAACTTTGGTTCTCACTCTCTCCACATTTGACTTGTCCTGATAATGGATCCTGATATGGATTCGAAACGTCGACTTGGTCATTTCGATACTGTGGTTTCTCCGATTACATCACCAATAACCTATCACCACAGAAATTTGGCAACAAATATGTCATATATTATTTGAGTAGAAACCTTATTGATGCAGAACTTCGTTATTCCCATGTGGAGAAGCTAGCCTTAGCTACCGTTCATGCGGTTCAGCGTTTGAGACATTACATTCTCCTTCGCCAAACTTTGGTCGCAGCTCGCATCAATCCATTTCAGTTCATCCTCAATAGAAGGATGATTGGGGGGGAATATAATAAATGGATTGTGATTTTGCAAGAGTTTGATCTCGAGTTCATTTCAGCAAAATTGAAGAAATCGTTAATCTTTGCTGAGCTCATATCAGATTTACCAAATTTTGAGGAAGAGGAGGTTTATGAAAATTCTTTTGTCGATGAGAATATATTCCTCATCTCAATTGTGGACCCTTGGTACGAGGATATTATTGTATATTTGCAAACATTGAAGGTCCTTACTCACCTCTCACGGCATGAACGGCGACGACTACGTCACGTAGCGAAGAACTACCTCATAGTGGATGATACTTTGTACCGTCGTGGGGTGGATTCCATTTTACGTCGTTGTTTAACTCATGAGGAGGCTGAGGTGCTTAATGATTGCCACGGAGGGTCATGTGGTGGTCATTTATATAGGCTTTCTACAACCCAAAAAATCTTAAGAGCGGGCTATTTTTGGCCGTCCATATTTAAGTATTACGTTAATGCAGTCAAGAAGTGCCACCCTTGCCAGGTGTTTGCACGTAATATGCACTCGTGTCCCACCCTTTTGCATCCTATTGTCATCGTCGGTCCCTTCACCAAGTGGGGGCTTGATTTTATGGATTGCAACCCAGCTTCGGCTGGGGGCACCATCATATTATTGTGGTTGTCGATTACTTCACAAAATGGGCAGAGGCTATGCCCATAGTTAAATTCGATGGTGAGACAACCACACATTTCGTATTTAACCAAATTATCACCTAGTTTGGCATTCCGAGAGAGCTTGTCACTAACCATGGCAGGAAATTTCATAACGAAATTATGGAAGAGTTGTCTTCCAAGTTAGGATATAAGTAAGAGCACTTCTCTTCTTATTACCCTCACGAGAATGGACAGGTTGAAGCAGTGAACAAGTCACTTAAGTCCATTCTCCAACAAGCCATCGCACAGAGCAAGAATAATTGGCATATCATGTTGTATCATGCTTTATGGACCTATAGAACCGCGGTCAAGACTACCACTGGTTTTTCTCCCTATCAACTTGTGCATGGGGTGGATTCAGTATCACCAATTGAATGCGAAATCCCTTCTTTGAAGCTAGCTGTGGAGCTTTTACCAGAGACTTCTGCATTTGAAGAGCGTTTGGTCCACCTAGAGCAGCTTGATGAGCAACGTCCAGATGCCTTAATGGCTCTAGAGGTTAACAAGCATCGCATTAAGGTCCAATATGATAAGTATGTCCGTCCTAGGAGGTTTAATGAAGGTGACTTGGTCCTTTTGTGGGATCAAGCTAAGGAACCCTTGGGGGCAGGAAAGTTTAATCCCATGTGGCATGGTCCTTACATGGTTAAGCGTGTCTAGAGAAAGGCGTCGATGAGCTGGTTGATTATGAAGGGACAGCCTTGGCAGAGCCAAGAAATGGGCTCTATCTTAAAAAATACTATGCATGATCTTCAGCCAGGGCTGATTTTTGTATATTATTGTATAGTTTTGCATTTCATAGTTAAGTTTTCTTATGATGATCGAGTTTGTTGATTAGCTTTCGTTTGTTATGGAAAAAGTCAATGGAGTCTTACATTTACATAGGGTTCGCTGATGGTGCTAGCCGCCACACTCAAAACTCAGCTTCGACTGCTTAGGTGATCTATACTCCTACGGATCAAGTATTGTCTTCAAGAGGCGTATGTTTACGGCCTTCATCAAACAATGTTGTTGAATATAGTGTCGTTATTGAATTATTGCGTGATGCCATTTCACATGGTGTTCATTCTCTTGAGGTACGTCTTGATTCACAGTGAGTGGTTTCACAGCTTAATGGCTTGTATCGTATTAGGGATTCGACATTATTGCGAAGATTCTTACGTGTTAGATTGCTAGAACGACAATTTGAGAGTATAACATACATTCATGTTCCAAGAAATTTTAATTGAGTTGCTGATTCATATGCTAACTATGTGTTAGATTGGAATTTGTTTCACAAACCATAAGCATATCACAAACACATTTTACACATGTAAATAGAATAATAATCGATCATCATAAATATTTTTCATTAAGTTCAAAAAAGGTGACGTCATAATACATAAGTGTCATATACAAAATTGGGGCTTCCGAGCTACCAAAATATGCTACACGGTCATACAAAAATATACACCCAGGTCTCTAAGCCTGAGGTGGAGGAGGGTGCTGATCATGGTAGCACACTACAGCTCTAGCTAGTCGGCGAAACAATCGAACCCATGCTCGTGGTACTCCAACCACTTGGCGCTGCATGGCCTCAAGTAAGTCCTCAACTTGCGCTGTGGGTACTCTCTGTGTCAATCAAACAAAGTTCGTGTGAATGCTCTGGAGAGTCCGCTTCGCATCCGCACCCATGATCTCATCACCTCTTCCCCTCCGTCGATGATGAGAAAATCCATCTGGCCATCGTGGTCCTACATCTGCATATACATGACATAGTGTCACTATGTGTCGTCACACCAAAAACATGTCTTTTGATTTCATATATCAAAAAACACAAAAAAATTAAATAATTCAAAAATTAAAAGTTGGTTTGGAATTCGTTACCTATGTCTCCATAAGCTGCTCCTAGTGGTAGGGGCATGTCTGGGTCATCGCGGAAGTCAATCCCTGCATAGGGATAGTCATCTATGGCGATGAGCTGTCTCTGCCACCATGGAAAGAACTCTGCTGGGTAGGGGTTAGCCACTCTTCCACCTCCCAGTCTGCGCATGGCATTAGGCTAATGTTGCTGAGCTAGAGCCCAGACTCCATGTGGAGCGATGTCTACTCTAGGGCTTAGCCCTAACACCCACTCAAAGAAGAATGTGCTCAGTATGTTACCGAACCTAAAGTTCCGCACCCTACCCATCTTGCAGTCATTGAGCTGTTGTTTCATGTTGCTCAACAGGGTAGTACTCCAGTCATATATTGTAGGCCGCATACACTCTACCGCATAGAACATCATTGGCCGTAAGGCCTGGTGGAGTGACGCCAAACCTGCAATCCTACCTAAGGCCAAGAGTATGGCTTTCAGCACCAAAATCTGAATCGAGTTTGTCAGGATTTGACTCCCAACCTTCTATGTATTGGGAAGGCAGTACACAACTATGTAGTCATCTATGGTCAGCTTTCCTCTTGGACCATGAGATCGAAGGTTCACCACCTCCCCTCGTCGGGACAAACCTCTGATGAAATATATGTCCTCGACCTCAATGCTGAGTGACATCCCATCTATCTAAAAAGTTTCAGACTCTGGATCCCAGTAATTTACCAGCAACTGGAGTAGTCTTCGCTTTGCCCTCAAGCTGCCAAGACACCAAAACTTGTATAATCCACATGCCCATAATGTTTGTTGAGCCATGAGATCTTGAACAACTTCCTCAATGTCACCATGTTTCCTCTCTCTCTACTCTAGTACCATCTTGCACAAAAAACACAAATTTTTATCATTATTTGCCCATAAAAACCTTGTTTGCGGCCCTATACGCGACTGTCTGTAAAACAATCGCGTATGTACATGGTTTTTGTGGCATTTTCCACGTATGGCCAGCCCTATACACGGAAAAATTCCCGATATCCGCGTGGGCGGATATGCCCAAGTTGGGATGGCCTAAAAAATTAAATTGACCATGAAAATTTAAATTTTTTATATCAATATGAAAGAGAGGGGCAAGGGAATTTACCTGGATCAAACCTGGAGGGATTCCACTGGACGATGCTCCCGGAATTCACTTCTGAAGTCCTGGACTCAAATGCACTATGGTGGGTAAAAATTCAAAATGGTATGAAAATTTTAAAATTTTCACTATTTTATAGATTTTTTGGGAAATTTTTACCCACTTTCTATAGTTTTTGACCATTTCTGACCATTTTGGACCGTTTGAACTAATTTGATGTTATAGGAGCCCATTTTGAGTGCAGTTTGACTGTGTCTTTGACTCGTTCGTGTCTATTTCAAGTATTATGTCTAAACTCGCGTATAGGTTAGGTTTTCACATTCGCTTGCATTTTGCATAACCTTATGACCGTTTCATCTTAACCCTAGGTACGAACACATTCCATCTTGTCACAGAACCTTCGTGTTGCTTTTAGAAGTGACATGATGTGAATGGTAGAGATTTCCCAAACATGGGTACCCTAGTTATATCCTGTATTGCATTTGGTGCCCATGCTGACATTTATCCTTTAGGGTGTGGGAGTCCTTTGTATAGTACCGCCATGACTTTGAGCAAGAGCTTCATACTCCTCTTTAACTTTATGTTTTCCTTTCACCCGGGACTCCCTTGTATATGTCAAGTTGTAAATACATCATCATGAGTTTTTCTTGCCTTATTGAGCCTTATGTCACCTTCCCTGACTTTGATTATTGGCCATATAGCCTGAGCTTGTCTCATGTCTAGCTAAGCAGAGCCTTTTTACATATATTTTGCAGTTTGATTCCCCATCTTTTACCGGGAGGGGACCTTCCCCCAAGTGTCGTTATCCTGCGCATGTTTCCTTGCATTTAGTATAGGTATGTTTCATTGCCTGGAACTAGTTTTCTTGCCCCCTGACACTCGTCTCCTCCTAGATTTGTAACTATAAAGCACTTTTATTCTTTTTCAAGCTTTTCAAAATATCTGAAAAAGTCCAAAAAATTAAAAAAAAACAAAAATCTGGACAGGAAAAGATGTTATCTTTGGCAGCAGTTGAGTCGTGTCGCCTTCGAATAGAGCACTATATATCACATCCATTGGTTGGGTTATCAGTTTGAATTTAGGAGCTGTACTCGTTACTTTGAGTTTATTTCCACTGACTGGTTAAGCTTCCAATCCCTATGGAGCCTCTGTTGATGCCTCCCGTGTCATAGAGATGTCCCAGTTTGCATATCGAGTCCATGCTGCCTACCTTCAGTCACCATTTTCCTTTATGCTCTTGTTCGAAGGAAGTTGAAGCCTAAGTCGACCATTCCTCAGTTGTCTTGACTTTGCATGTCGGCCATTCCCAGTACTGTTACTGGTTCGTGCACATCTTGTTTGAGTTCTTCCAAATTATACACTGTTGCTAAGTACGTCATGTTGGTTAATGGGGGATGCCTTAATTCCCTCCTTCCAGCGGATTCCATCCCATCGACTTCAGATCATTTATACTGGGATAGGAGTCTAGAGTCATTTGAGTGCCTTGAGACTTACAGTAATCAGTGGTAGGTTCTCTTGCCATCGACAATTTTGGGAATACATCAATGTCCCCTAATCGATGGATTCTTCCAAGTGTTTGACCTCAACACATCTATTCACACTTGTTAGATTGCACTCTAGTACCTTGATTGCCATTTTCATTATTGGTGGGTGATCTCGCGTCTGTTAACGGTATACATCAATGACTGGTAATCAGACGATGGACTACGATGTTCGACCTCGACACCTCTATTCACGTAGTAGGACATGTACATGTAGCGGTTTGTGTAGAAGACCTTCCAGTTTGGTGGCATTCCACATATGCTACCTCCTTGATCGTGCCAGTATTCATGAGATTTCAACTCTTGTGATTTGATTCCAGTGTATGTCAGATATCTTCAGCCATTATGGAGATCTCGATCCATTGTATATCTTTAGCTTCTATAGAGATCTTAATCCATTGTATATCTTCATTATGGAGATTCTGATCTATTATATATTGTACGTGGCGATGACCACACATGTCACATTTTGTATATCATGCCTATTCATGGCCATTGTACTCTTATGTATCTGGGACTGCTATATGTATTTGTAGTCATATGCAAAGATCGATTATTGTACTATACTGATGGATGGCTGGTTCTTCCACCTGGTTCTTCATCACTCCACTTCTGGGATGGATTTTGTAATGTATTTTGACCATCATGTTACCCCTCTGACCTCGCACATTAGGGGGCATTTGTTACAGCTGATTTTACCACACATGGTTGATCACATATGTATGGCCTTCCTTGTCCCTCTACAGACTCTTTAGACCCCATGGAATTATATTGTACTTTTATGTTTCCAAGTTCATCCCTAAAAATGTTTGTTTATCGCTGTACGTGACCTTTAATCCCATAGTTGCGTGTACACGCCACTTTTGACCTCAAACCCGCGTACATCGGGATGTGTGCATAAATCCAAACATTTTTGGATTTTTCCTTCATGTGTGTCCGAACCACTTGAATCTTGGCCTTCCATATGCCTCGAGATCGCTCGGATTTGACCCTCCATTACCCCTTTGGAGTGCTATATAAGGAACCCCTTGGATACATTGAAGGGAAGGAATTAAAGAGAAACTAAACTATAGTCATTGTTCTCGCATCTTGCATATACTTGAGGCTGCATCCCTTTGTCCCTTTGGAGCACTTTGTGTTCTTCCCAAGCTTGCCTTTTCTTGTGATATTGTTATCAAGGGATAGAGGATTGAGGTGGTGGAGGCCCATATTGAGGACTTAGTTTCTTCGGTTCGTAGATGCGCCGACAGAGGTTGTCACTTGTGTAATCTTGGATTTGATTAATAGAAATATCTTTTCCTATCCAATAATGTGCATTTGAATGAATATTGAATCCATGGATATGTTTAATTGCTTATACATTATTGATTATATATGCTAGAGTAGATCTAACACTATATTATAGAGCATGTTTGTCTTGTTTGCTGTTGTTGAGAGCAAATTGCTAGCGCAAGCGAGATTGGAAAAAGCTCAACGGGGATCTACTTCAACCGTCCGGAATAAGGTATGATTCGAGATCCTTTAGTGTTATATATTTGGTTTCTCTTGCATATTGGGAAGGCATTGATTTCTTGTGTCTAGTTGTCTGTTGTGTTACACCCCAAGCCATAGGAAGTTTCTCTCCATAACACCTCTGTACCCAGCTCTCGATGGTTTTCGGAGACGACCATAGACTGGTAAACTGCCCTATCAACGCCTAATATGCCAAAGTGAGTGCAACCCAGATGGTATCCTCCGAAGGAAAGGCTACGACAAGAACATCTTCCATCTTCTTAACAAACTTCAGTAGAGCTTCGTTGGTTATGTTCTTGCTCTGTGAGGCAACTAGTCTCGCGAAGTCGTATGTTTCAGTTGGGATTGATGAAGAGGTCCTCAATCGTCCCTCTCCAGCTGTCATTGGTTCTTGCATTGATCTAAATCAGTATATCATAATCATCTTGTACAATTCATGACAGGTCAACCTTTGTCAGACGGATCGGAAACGACGGATTTGGTGTAGTCTGCACACCTCAATCGTAACGTTATGCGCAACCGAAGGTAGCAACAATCCAACAATCGAAAGGAATAAGGGATGTGGTTGGGGCCAATGTTGGTTTCTTAATGTTCCATATAGTTATTATAAATTTTATATAAAAAAACTATTATTATGACAGGTAAAATCAAGATTTTAATGTCAAATTAAAAGAAATGTTAAAACTAAAACGTCATATAAAACTTTCTTGACGTACAATATAGTAAGTCAAATTTCAACCTTGGTCAAAACCCTTGTAAAATGAACAAATATTAATCCATAAATTATAAATTAGATTACACTTAAGATGATTATAATAAACATCCTCTTAAATTTAAGGAGTCATTCATTAGTCCCTATGTGCAGCTAGCAAATTTTGTTTCCATTTTTAATTAATTTGGACTATAATAAATAGGAATTAAAAAAATGCATAATCACATAAATTCGAATAGAAAATAACATCCAAATTATTTTACATACATACATACATACACGAATGAATGCATGCATGCATACATACATACATACATACATACATACATATATTAAATACATACATATGTATATTTGATTTCAAAATTTGATATACATAATGTATAAAGTAAAATTATATTAAAGCCAACCTTACAAGAAGCATGTCATCACCAAAATGGTTATCGATAAAAAAAAACCTACAAATAAAGTAGCATCGTGATGAAGATGAAGTGAATAAAAGCACACAATTTACGAGTAAGATTGAGAAGTCACAAAAAGAAAAATAATTATGGAACGAAATTAGCAAGTTAATAGAAGATTTTGAAAGATAAGTTAGACTTGGTAAAGAAGGAAAACAATTATTGCAAATGTGGTAAGCAATGAATTTGGGACTTCGATGTGAAGATACATCACTACACTATTTTGAAATAATGAATAATAAGGAAGTATTGTCTTGAACCCAAGGAATGAAATCACTAATGGGTACAATTAATAATTTGTCATTAATGAAGCGATGTCAAAAGTACTAATAGCATCAATATCATGCACACCACATAATAGGATTGAAAAAAAGAGTCCCAAAAAGAATCTATTACTAAAAAAAAACAAAATACAACAATATATTCCACCTCGTTTAAGGAAAGATAAGATACATTACCCAAGAAAAGAGGAAATAAAATCTACACCTCCATTAGTAACAACGATGGGGAAATTACAACTTAAGACCCTAAAGCTTAAAGGAATCATAGAAAAATATAAATGCAACGATATTTATAGATTCCAACAACACTCATAATTGTTTAGACATCAATCTCGCGAAGCAACTAAACATTTTTGCATACCCTACCAAGGACCTCATAATTATGATCGTCAATGAACAAAAGGTCAAAGGAGTAGGGAGATGTCATAAAATATATATTCAAATCCAAGAATTGGAACTACAAATAGGATTATATGTTGTACCACAAAATGAGATGGATATGGTATTGTTACCCTCTAGATGTCCTATAGTGTGCCATACCAGTTATGCCAAAAAGGAGTGGTTTGTTTTCATTGCAAAGAACAAATTTGGGGCTTGTTTATGTAAAAGTGTTGGTCTCGTGGGGCTCAAGACTCGTGGTCTAGTCATTGTAGGTCCTCTTGGTTTTCATTTAAGGAAGTGTTGGCTTAGTGGCATTGTTGACCACCCCTTGATGAGAGAAGGTCCCCATTCATGTTGGGCATTTGTGCCTTGGGTTGGTGTTTGGTGCTTCTTGGGATGAATCCATTAGGGAACATGTCTTGAGGGCTCCCAACCACACTCATGTTTATGCTTTGTAGAAGGTGCTTGTGCTTGTAAGGGTTGTCATACTTGTCTTATAACACCTCATTTATACCCACTTGAACCTATTTTGTCATGTGTAAACCTCCTCTTGGCTCAAGCATGCCAAATTAATGATGATGAAATCCTTTTGAAGAGGTCGTATCGCTTAAAGGAGGAGGGTGTAGAGAGAAAACACACACCATTGGGGTTAGTTGGGGCATGGAGTCCTCCTTACATGCTCAATGTTTAGTCAAGTTACAACAATTTATCATTTTTGTCATTATTTTAATGTATTATGTGGTTTAGCCCCTAACTTACGGGTGACAAACCCTTAAAATTCATTGAAAATCGTTTTAAGTTATTTTAAGTTATTTTTTTTTAGTTTTTCAAATATTAATCAACTATAAGAAAACAATCACATATGAGATCTATTAATTGCAGGACATAAAATATAATATTTATGTAGAAATCATCTTGGGAGAAAACCACAAAAATTCTCTTTATAATTCTTTGTAGGTGCCTACAACCTACTATTATAGATATTTATTGGCACCAAACTACTAGAGACACCAATCCCTACTAGTACAAACNATTACTCTTATATATCTTCGCAGACACCAATCCCCATTGGAACAAACCCTGGTAGGCACCAACCTACTCTTACATATATTCTAAGACACCAATCCCCGCCATTAAGCATCAACTTAGCAAGAGACACCAATCTCTTTGTTTGAGCGGAACCAACCTTCAAGTTACAATTTATTCTTTAGTACATATATCTTCTTCAAAAGCTTATAACACTTACATTACATTCACTGAGACTGCTTGCTACTTATTTCTTCATTAGGTCTAACCGAAATTTGAATTTCCAAATGGTGACTTTCCAAAAGCTTGATTTTTTTGGCATCTTGTCAAGAATGAACTTGTATAGCATGACATTTATCCATTTTTACAAATCTAATTCTAAATTTGTTTCCTGAGATACTTTGGTATGTCTCTTTAGATCCCTGAAAATTTCACAATCCAAAAAGTCCCATAAAAAAGAAGTTATAGAGAAGATGCGAAGTTGTCTTGTTTGAAATTGATTTCGAGACCATTCAAAAAACCTCAATTCCATAGGATATATCTTAGAAAGTATGATGAACCAAATTCCATAATTTTTACCTAAAGTACTTACGTATGTCTCCTCGAATTCCTGTAGATTTCACGATTTGAAAAGTCCTAGAAAAGACGTTATAGAGAAGATGCCAAACTGACCTATTTGAAATTTATTTCAGGACCATTTAGAAACACCAACTTGCATAGGGAATATATTAGAAATTATAGCGAACCAAGGTATACATTTTTTACATGATGTACTTATCTATGTCTCTTCATATCCCTAAAAATTTCACAATCTAAAAAGTTATAGAAAATAAGTTATAGATAAAATGCCAAATTAACCTGTTTGAAACTGATTTTAGGACCATTCGGAAATCCTATCTTCCATAGGCCATATCTCATAAAATGATGAACCAAAATCTAAATTTTTTACCACATGTACTCAAATATCTCACCTCCATTTCTTCAAAATTTCACAGACTGAAACGTCCCCTAAAGTAAGCTATAGTAAAACTTCCAAACCGACCTATTTGAAATTGATTTTAGGAGCATTCAAAAACCCTAACTTCTACAGGGCATATCTAATAAAGTATAGTGAACCAACATCTGAAATTTTGACCACATATAATCATAGATCTCTCCTTCATATCCTCAAAATTTAATGGTATGAAACATCCCAAAAAGTAAGTTACAACGAACACGCCAAATTGATATGTTTGAAACTAATTTCAGGAGCATTCATAAACTCTAACCTCCACAAGATGTATCTCAGAAAGTATTGCTAACTAATGTCTAAATTTTGACCACGTGTACTTGAATATCTGCTTATGTCTCCTCAAAATTTCCTAGTATGGAATGTCTCAGAAAATAAGTTATAACGTAAATACCAAGATGACTTGAAACTTATTTCGCAAATCTCCTCTTTTGGAACGATATTTAATCTTTGCTCATCCACTTCTTCAAATGCTGCTAAATTTTCAAATGCGCAATTTTTCTACTTTATCATAACCCTTTACGAAGGGCGTGTTAATTAAAACAGACACGACACCCATTACTTAAATAATTAACTCCTTTTTTTGATTTCATTTTTCCAAATACCATGGGCTTCTAGACCCATGGTTTGATGGGTTTGAAACAACTGTTTCACATTTTACTTTTTCATGTGCACCCTTTTTTAATATACTTGTAAACTTGTATTAAGAGAGAGAGAGAGAGAGAGATGCCCCCCTTGCTTGCAAATGGTCTAGCATAACATTAATAACAAAACGTTCAATGTAATGCCTTAATATGACATCAATGACAACATTAATCCCTTGACATCGATGACATTAATTCCAACAAAAAAATTATTTATCGGGTGACAATCTATTATTACATAACTATAATAAGACGTTAATGAAAGGTCAAATCTACACACCCCCTTCACCTCGTGACTAGTCAATGTATATTTATACATCATCACAAGGCTTATTATAAGCATCATTATCTCAATAATTCATTATTCATTTTTATATATGTGAATATTTACTTTGTGAATTCAATTAAAAACATGAATTATTCATTCCATCCTTTTATGAGTGGGGAACTAGTTGTTTTCAAATAAGCTTATATTTCTATTATTGTTCTCGATAAAGTTGTTGTAGTTCTTTGTAATCATATTTATTCCACAACAACATGTCGTTATTCAAATGTTCATGGCATATTCAAACTAATTGCGAAATTTGTGAAAATTTCATGAAATGTTGTAGAAATTGTAGTAAACAAGGGAAGATAACTGCATTCCAGCTAGTCCTTGCCTAGTTCAAATTTACGCAACCCAAGCAAAAGCTTTATCTAAGTTGATTTTTTATTATTTGGTGAGATACTTATCTGGATTGGTTTTGGATAAAGTATTGAGACATTTTAGTGAGATGTAGATTTAAAAAACTCAATCTATTGACCCTCAAATATCTGCCTAGGGCGTATTTCCATTTACGTTTCTATGATTGCTAATTATGTTTTATGCAGAGTGCTTATTCCTGTTCTCCTCTTAAGTGTTTCCATACACAATAGTTAATGCCAAATATGAAAGTAACCATTATTGAATTATGTGAGCTCGTCACTTATATTTACCCTTTTTTAATATGAGAGTGCATTTAGTAATGCATAACTACACAAATTGTTTTCAAGTAAAGTCATTTTAGTTTGATTCACTACATAGGAACCTTAATTTTGTTGAGTGGAGTGGTAAAAACTAAAAAAAAGGATTATGAATGGTTTCCTCAATGTATACAATATTGTTTACTATTGGGAGTCTAGTCAAAAGCCACTACCTTAACTTTGTGATATTGTGCCAATGGGTTTGTAATTGCAATGGTCAAAGTCGTTTCCTCGTAATTGACATGTGGTTTCATAGCTTTCCCTTCTCTTTTCCAATACCTTTGTAATTGCAATTATTAAAGTCATTTTCCTTAATCATTGTAATTGCTTGCATTGACTCAACATGGTTTTTTTTTCATTGCTTCATGTTTTTTTTGTAGTGGTGTGGTGCCTCACCCAGGAGGAAAAGTACCATAAATAGTGTCATTAAATTCCTAAACAACAAGATCCAAACCTACCTTAGTAACAACTTTTATTAGTTGGTCATATGAAAGAGGGCTAAATACAATTACCTCATGTAACATGTTTAACAACTCTCGCATAAAATATCTCAAATATTCTAACTTTTAAGATGACATTGCAACTTATGCCATTGTAAAAAAAAACAAGTACTGCATTCTAACATTGTATGGTATGTGTTTATGAAGCCCACAATTGATCATGACTTAATTTTTAGGATATGGATCCTTGCATAGGTTTTTTTTAAGCATTGGAAACAAGGCTTAAGAATCTCATGAGTGGGGGAGTTTCTTTGAACATCTAGTGTTTTGTGTTTTAAGTATGGAAAGTTTTGCAATATATGGTAAGATACGTTTTTCTAAAACATTTAAAAACAAAGAAATAGAATGAAATTTAAAACAATTTCACTTGGATGCAAGTGACTTAATGACCACCTCCAGGGAACACCTGGTGCACGGTTAGAGTGATGACGAGGTGGGTGGCCATACGAATGATGGCGAGGAGCATTTAAACTTGGAGGAAGGTGGCATGCCCGCCAGCCCTGTGGGTAGAGGTGTGGTCATGTCTGGTTTAAACCACCGAGCTAGGAATTAATGCACAGTATGAGCCATCGGTGACGCCTCGCACAATGGGACAAGCTAGATTAAGCACAACATGAATTCTCCCTCCCCCTCATCCGACAATTCCTCTAAGCCTGCGTTTGAGTCTGCAACAGTGTTTGCAGGTGTGTTTTCATCCACTCCAGGCTCATACTATTGTTTCTTTGTCTACATATCCAACTAGTGCTTATACTTCTACTAATTTGCATCCGCACAATACCTCACAGATAGATATGCCCAGGCAACGCGAAAATCCCGCACAGAGGAAGTGCAGGTAGAGGTACCTCTGGTAGAGGAAATAACAAACGAAGACAAACATAGGGGATACATATGGTTTCATGGAGCAAATCTCCATGCCAATACATTGCCTAATTGATGAGTGGGAGTCTAAAGCGATGTCGAACCACCTAGCCTCTAGAAAAAGTGGCGGGCGCATAAACCACTACTGGATGATGAAAAACATGCTCGCTCTATTGCTAAAGGACATGACAATCAAGTGGAATGGAGATAGGGATACTGCACAGGGCCTGAGATCCAGTATTCTTCAGGTGGATATGCAACTAAAAACCTTGGAAAGGAACTTCAACTTGAGACACTACTTTGTGTTCCCGATAATGGGAAATGAAGAAAACATTGATGACAAGACCCAAGGGGAAAAACGTGGCACCTCATTTGCTGGGCGAATTCTCCAGGGCATTTTCAGGAACAGGGGGACCTCCCGAAGAACACCACTCTGATAAAAAAGGGGACGTGAAATTCCTAGCGATGCAATCATTGCCACATCGATACAAAAGAAACATCCCAGCGAACCTATGGATGAATTCGACCCCTGTCCAATTCTGGAGGAAACCCATGAGGAGCATGCTGAGGACGCACCACCATAGAGGCCAAGTCACCCTCCCGAGTTCAATCTATGGCTTTGAGTTTTTTTGTGCTTCTTTTTTTTTGAGATATGTTGTTTTTTTAGCAGATTATGGTCAATTTTGGCTTTGTAATATGTCAGTCCAGGTCTATAGACACAGAAGGAACAAATGTCTTTATTCCTATGAACACCATAAATCTAGTTTTATGATCGTTTAGAATGGTGGTTAGTTAGATTACGACCACTGTAGATAGATTTTGCTACACTTACTCTATACTCTCTTTTGATACTTTGAATACAATTGTTCTCTGTTATTTAAAAAAAAACATAAATCTAAAACAATTTCTAAGTAATATATAATTAATTAATTATATAATATTATTAAAAAATAAACATAAAAATATGTATTGTGGATAATGTAAACCAGATATAATTACGTTGAAGGCATTTTTAAGGGGATGGTCATTGTGGATTTTCGTCGTCTGTCAAGCTCCTATCAAGAGTCACCCCTGTCCATTCCGTAAAATCAATAGATATTAACAATATGTCAAACTCATGTTCGCTCTGTAATAAAGAGATATCAAGATTCTCCATCTACATACTCGAATTTTCAACCATGGAAATATTCAAAAAGAAAACCATTCCCGAGGTACGAGGGAATACACCGAACAGTTCATCACTTTCATCGTGAAGTTGGGTTCTGGGTATAAAAATCGATCAAAAGAGCGTCACTGAATACTCTTAGTTTCCTTCCTTCACTCCCCCAATTCTGGATTACATTGTTGGGAAGGAGGAAGCAAACCACTTTTGTTAATCCCATCACACCAAGCAAGCCCATGACAACTAGCACTTTTTACCTGTTCCAGCTCAATTTACTTGTGAAAGCTGTCAGATTAAAGGGTAGCACTGAGATTTTAAACAAAATACATCTCCACACTTTATTAACTTTTGAATGTATCCATGAAGGTCGTTTCTTCTGCATCCAATGTAAGTATTTATGTTTGATGTCCACACAATCTCCATTCCGCTCCCCTCTCCATTCTCAAATTTTGTAACGCATACCTATGCTCAAAAGAAAATGATTATCCCAATCAACTTCACTGAATCCCATGGCAAAATTGTCATTAGGTCTGAGCAAGGCTGGATAAAATCCTCCCCAAATAATATTCTCGGCTCCTCCTTCTTGTTGGGATACGTGAAATCCCTTAAGCATGCGGCCACTATAATACAATTCCACTGATATAGCGATAACGAAAAGCGAGAGTGGTACCAGAAAATAATTTGTCTGCATGCTTCATTTATTTATTTTTCCTGCTTCTGCTACAAAATCCTGGCCATAAAAATAGGGAGTAGTTAAAACTTAAAAGCATCATATCAACCCAAAGATTCTGAGTAGTGCCTACCATGATGTAAGTATCGAAGATTTCGCTAAAATCAAATCTGATTCATTGCCTAATGGGTTTGTAGATTTAATGAATGGCAACTTGGCACCGAATTGAAATATTTTATGTCAGTAATGATTTCCCTTCAATTGCCACAAATCTCTATAAATCGCAAAAATAGAGACCGAAAGTCCATTCAATTGCCACAGATTTTTGTGAACCTTATGAGGAATTGCAGATACAGAGACATAAATTCAAGATTTAAGAGCATTCAACGATATTAAGCGTTAAATTCTGAAAGGAAATGGAGGCCTATTTTAAATAGGAGAAGTAAGCGTGACTCGTAGAAGTGGAGAAGAAAGAGACGAACGTGTCAGGAATGAAACCGTATGTCCCTTCATTATACGATCACCATCGCTATGATAATCAATGAGCGCCATCATCATGATAATCAACGAGCACAATTCTATGTCCCCACACTATAATTATGTATCAAATCATCAATACTTCCAGAAATTGCTACAATAAATCATCAATAATGATGATTTCTGTCCAATGCTAGAGTAGATGGGTGAAGAGCTCTCAACGACATCTCTTAGCCAAGTTTCATAATTTGTCTCCTTCCAATTGTCTACTTCCTGAGTTTCCATGGGACACTTGGCGGTCATGCATATCATATGAAACATAAATGTGTAGGTCTACTAGACACTTGGTTTGTAAATATGAAAACCCAAACTCCATGAGCCAGACAGACATTGCGATGGAAAACACATGGGTTATTTGAAGGTTTGTTGGGATTTAAAAAATCAACATGCGAGGCCGCCACTAGGGTTTTGAAAAAAGATTTATCCAACAATGAGCTTTGCTAATGGAGTCAAGTTAGCCGAAGTGGGTGACATATATGCCATCATGAGCTCTGCTAAGTACAAATTTCAATTTCAATGACATCATGTGCCATGTGACATCATCGCTTGAGTGAATAAGACCAATTTGAATGAGAGATGCATCGTAGACCATTACAAATAATTCTGACATCTTTTAAATTCCCTCAAATTAAACTTAAGGATATTCAATGTACTTGCTAACTATTCTTTTAATTGGTTTCATTATTTTGTTTATTAATTGTAATGACTATAAATGTATACCAATCATATTCAAGGTACCTTGTGAGTTTAACCAATCTATAAAGAGCTTTTTTACGTCAGAATCCAAGGAAGTCTTAATAAGTTGAATTAAGAGGCTAAAGAATTTGAAAAGGTTACGCTGAGAGATTTTGAATTTATCTGGAGTGATCCCTATTTAAAGAGAATCAAGGTGAAATTGAGAATAGAGGAATCCTTTAATGGGGTTATATTACAAGAGGCCTATGTTGTTATGCAGTTATATTAGAAGATGCCTAAAGAAAATCAAGAGAATCAAGATTAAGTTGAAAATATAAGAGGAATTCTTTAATGGGGTTATATTACAAGAGGCCTATGTTGTTATGGAGTTATATTAGAACATGCTTATTTGAGAAAAAAACATATGCTTGTTTTAATATAACTTTATTGAAGAATTCCTTCTATATTCTCAGCTTGATCTTGATTTTCTTTAAATGGGGTTTAGTTCATATGAATTCAACATCTACACACCTAAACTTGTTCAAATTTTTGAGTCTCTTAATGCAAATTGTTAGGACTTCCTTGGATTCTAATTGAGCTTTTATCCATGTTTTGGGGGGCTATAAATAAGAATTACATTCAGGGTAATGAAGGAGTGTTACATGCTTTTGCAAACCTTCAGTGATATCAACTTGGTTTTGTATACAATTAACACACATGTTTGCTGTAGTGGGTGGCATGGAAATACAACGCATACAACACAATACTTGACCCATGGCCTGTTGTACTATAAACATATTGGCCATTGCAACCTTGGCCATTTCTACACTTTCCCACAAATAAATACCCAAAACAAAGGTTTGACAGCTATCTAGAGATGTGATCAGATCTCTTACACTGCCAAATTTTTTTTTCACAATGTAGCATCACTACAATGTTTATACTAAGGATTAACAATGGGTGTGTAATTAAAGTATCATACACATTTTTAGACCATCTAAGAAACTAATCAAAGTACACTCCAAGAGAATCACACAGAAGAAAGAAAATCTCTAAAAATATGTACACTAAACACAAATAAGTTGCTTTAGAATATTCTCAGAGCATCAACTAGGAGATACCTTCAAAATAGTATGAAACTAAGCTTCAAGTCATTGACTGCATTGGTGTGTGCCTACTAGTAACAAGACTCTTCTAATTAGGAATATGAAAACTCATTGTAGCTGAGATTCAAATATATCTAAGCTAGCTTTAGTAGATGGATATTGGACCTAAATATGTTATTCTTCCTTAATTTTTCATCATCTTCATTATTGTTACTGCCAAAACTTGTATAATTAATGTTTGATGACATTATAAAATGCTTATTCTTTTGCCACACATCCTAGTCTTTTGAGTTTGAACTCTCTTGCTTGTTAATGTTTGGACTCTATTGTTTCTCGTTTTTTGTTCAACATCGTCCTAACCTTACGATTATTGCTCCAAATAAAAAACAAGACATACACCTTTAGGCTTTTAAACTCCTTTGCACCTCTATGTTTAAAAGTACGAGCCTTAAAGATATTAAAGGTGCACATAATTAATTAGACGACTCTTGCAATTTCCACACATATCTCATCAAATAAGATTGATATGTGGTCATCTGGCATGTCTTCAATAAGATGAAATTTCCACCCTTATCTAATGTAAGAGGATCAACATGTGCATAACTTGCATGAGTTGAATGAGATTCAATTGCCCCATATATTTTTTAATTTGAAAAGGCGCATCGGTAAAGGTGAAAAGGCGTTGCTTTACATGGCAATATTATGTATTAATTTCAACACTTATAATTAATAGAATTAATCACAAAATGTACATGTGTACATGGTGTTAGTGCTAGAAATTGTTCCTAGACTACCACAAGAACAAGCTAACACAATCTCCAACAAAAATAAAATAGAATTGGTTTTTTTAGGGTTTTGGTTTAAAACTTCATCAACAAGGAGGAAAAATAACAACAAGCTAATACAGAACTAAATTATGCACAAGTAGATAAACTGGGGATCAAACACATTCCAATAAACCATAAACATTACACACTAAACACTAATTTCACCCACAGGATATAAGCATTTACATGAATAAAACCTTTAAACAAGAAATGAAATTGTAGACTAAGTAATCAACCTGATTAGAAATGAAACATCATAACAGATAAAAGGGTTTATCAGTTTATATATAATAAAAAAACAACCACTTACATAAGAGTTATGAGTGCTAACTTGAGATATCACAACACAAAAAAGGCCTCTCCTTGTTTGAAAATTCGAACCCTCCTTACATCTGATTTCTTTCTTTTATCTTGGTTTCATCCCAAAACAATTACATGACTAACTAACTGAATTTTAGGTTAAGATTCGAAACTATTACTAATGTGATTGTCTTTTCAAAATATACTATTTACTATTACAAAAGTAAACTACATGATCATGTCAGTAGTAATCTTTAAAAGTTCTTGGATGCTTCAGCTAACAAGGTTATCCCCTCCAAGGCTTGTGATTTCCTCTTGGTTCTTTGTTGTTCTGCTTCCAAGTCTTCAACCTTCTTTGATAGTCTTTCATTTTGCTGGGTCAAATCCAGAATTGTTTGATTCAATTCCCTAAATTGATTTTGAGTCTGCTTCTTTCTTCTTAGAGCTTCCTTTGAAACATAAATTAATTCCTGATAATGAGTGTTTATGTCATTTAAGTCCTCCCTTAACCTTCTGTTAGTCATAACTAAACCTTTTTTTGTTTCGCTCAGAAAGATGATTTGATACTTGCAATGCTTCACTGTTTTCTGTAGATTCTCAATTTCATAATCTATGCATAGTCCCTCTTTTGTTGTAGAGGTCTTGTCTGATAACCATGGAATGCTCATTTTTCTGAAAATTAAATCATCATCTTCCTCTGCTTTAAATGCTTGCTCTACAGGAACTTCTAGAGGCCTATCTTTTTCAATACTGCAAACCTTTGATTGCTCTGCATCCTTATATTTGTCTGGTGATGACTTTTGAGTTACTGAATGCTCCTTCTTACTCTGAACCAGCTTTGAATCTAGGCCTTCTTCATCTTCCAAGTCTTCTTGAGATGATGAGTCTTCAATTACAGTCACTTTCTCTTTAGCAAACTTTGTATTTAAAATCTTCTTCATGCCAATCCTTAATTTGTTTTTTGCTCTTGTTTTAGTTCTCCATCTTGTTTCTGCTCCTCCTAGAATTACTAATGATTTGCCTTGATACTTAACAGCTGAAAGTTGTACCATCTCACATTTTAATCCTGCTGCAAAAGACTCTTCTTTAGATTTTTCACCTGAACTCTAACAGGAAATTCCAGTATACTTCTTGTACTTTTGTGATATTTTGATTATGTTCTAAAGGAATTTTAGCCTCTTCCTGCTTTGTATCAACGATATGAATTTCTTCTACATTCTCTGAAAATGGCTCCTAATTTTCATTAATTGTTCCTTTGCTCTCTTCATACATAGAGTCCTTGAATTTCTGGGCTAAATCTTCTTCTTAAATGCTATATTTCACCAGCTCTTCAACTATTTCTCTTTTGAATCTCTTTGCAAGGCAATGTTGTTTATTCATTTGTCTCTTCTTGGGTTGACCTTCTTGTTGAGTTTGAATTCCTGACCAAAACACAAAGTGTTCCCAGGTTCTACCCTTTTTTTGAAGAACTGTGGCAACAATCAATTTTATAAGTCCAGGATGAAAGATAGACTGTTGAGTGTGATCTTTATGTCCTTTTACTCTATCTGACATTTTTTCCAGGCTCTTTAGAAAGAAAATCATTGTTGACTCTTGCTTTTGATGTTGGAGGAATCTAATGTGATACTTGAAAACTGACTCTTGCTTTAGATGTTGGAGGAATATAATGTTATACTTGAAAACTAAGGCAAATCTACCTTCATAGGTAATGTAACTCTGTAGAATTCTGATAACCTCTCTCCATTCAGGTTTAAATTTGTGTAACTGAGCACACTTGCCCTAGTCTAGGGTTCCAACCTCTGGCAATAAGAAATATTTTGAATTGAAAGTTAAAGGTATCTTCTTAAACCAAAATTCTCCTTCACCTGCTATACCGGTGGATTCTTCAATTAACTCTCTGGTGAGTTCAAATTTGAGGGTTTCAAATGAAACAATGTTCTTATCAACACCTTGTGCAAATCTGTATGACAATTCTAGGCTGAAACCATTAATTCTCTGGAAAAACTCAAACCAACCAGCCCTTTGAAAAATTTCTGCACACTTAGGAAACTCTTCTACCCAGCTGGTATCCATGGGCTCAACTCTATTCGTTTTTACACTCTTTTTCATTTCTATTGTGAAACCCTAACCTGCAAATTTATTTCTAAAACAGTTGAAAAATATTTTTTAAAATGCTTCTCTACAACAATGAACCTGATAGCTGAGTAAAATCAGGACAACAACTTCAGAATTTTTTAAAATTGCCCATACAAACTAACCCTCTGTCAATGCAAATCACAATTGAGTTAATAATTTCTCTGTCTGATTACACACCTGTCATGATGATGATCTCAATTGCTGAACATGCACTCTCATGTCTTCATATGTGTCCAGCAGACCTCCACAGTTCTCTCTTCAACGACCATGACTACCCCCAATTCCTTCAATAACTTTTTGTCAAATTAAAAAATGACAGGTGGGCACATGGTCTTCAACAATCCTGGCAACTGCTTGTTCAACTGTCACTATTATTAATGGGTTCTAAACCCACGCAATCTTATGTGTTTAAGGGATTCCACTAATTCAGCTTTCCTATGGCCACGATTCTCCTTCATAACCATTTCTTCCTTTCATACACTTGTCACTATGATTACTGATCTCTATACATGTATCACTACGTCCTAGGTGTAAAACGAGTCCTTCTGCTTTCGATTACTTAGCAACACCATTATTTGCCATGATTTCATAAAACGAGATTCTTGTAGCGCTACCCTTCTTTAACCTTCGCTCCTGCGCTACAAGAATCTTCTTTTGCATAATTTTAACCAATGCTTTAAGAAAAGGGTTAGTAATAAAGCATGATACTTGAAATAGACTTTTATTATAAGCTTTTGAAAGTTTAAAGATGTACATATTAACTAATAAGCTCGAAAGACAAACCTTAAGACCAAAATTAATGAAACCATTCAACCATTAAAAGCATTAAATCCAACAAAAAATATTGAATGCCAAAAAATTATTTAAACCAACATAAAATGTAAAATCATAATAAACTAAAAGTTGAAAATTAAGACAAAAAGATCAGATAAACTAAGAACAAAATCTAGTTCTAACATCGGCTCTTGCTGCGGGATGAAGTCCTCCTTGTGAGGCTTTAAGAACCTGTAGACCAGTGCCTCATGCCATCTAACTAATCCTGTCTGCTACTCTGCAAAAATTCCATTGGGTTATGGAGTCTTTATTCAATCTCTGTCACATCGGTATATACAATGAAAGACAAGTATTTTACCTTCATTAGCTATAAAAATGCTCGAGGAATCCTCCATTCACTGGATTAGACAATTCCTCACCTTCCAAGTTCTGCAATATGAAGGTATTGTTCTCCAACAGCTTCGAAATTATGAAAGGACCAAACCATAGATTATCAAATTTACCATGCTTACCTTTTTGTTCCTTTCGAGCATCCCACCTTAAAACCATGTCTCCAGAAGAAAAGGTATTCTCCTTAATCTTCCTCTCAAACCTTTCTTTGATTTCTTTTCTGTACATTTGAGCCTTTCTTCTACAGCTTCACGTTCTTGTTGTAATTCAATAAGTGAAAAATTCTCCATTGAATATCATTAGGTTCCTCCAAACTATCTTGAAATAATTTCATTATTGGAAGACCTAGCTGAACTGGAAATACAACATCAGTGCCATACACTAATTGAAATGGAAGGGAACCAATTTCCTTCTTAGTAGTTATCCTATCTGCCCAAATTGCATATTTTAGCATTGAATCCCATTACTTCTTATTCTGACTTAACAACTTTCTAATGCTCTGAATAATGTTTTTATTTGTTGATTCATCTAACCCATTTCCCTGAGGGTAATAAGGTGTAGAATGTTTCAGAACAATTCCATTTTGTTCACAGAATGTAGCCATAGCCTTAGACTTGAAGGCTTTAGCATTATCAGTCAACAATCATTTAGGGCATCCAAACCTACTCAGGATATTTTCTTGAATAAAATTAATTATCACCTTATCAGTTGCATTCCTAGTAGGAATGGCTTCAACCCATTTGGTGAAAAAATCTGTGGCTGTAAGAATCTATCTATGTTGTCCAGAAGAAGCAGGGTTTATTTCGCCTATAAATTCTAAACCCCACTACTGGAAAGGAGCATTAACTACAATGGGCTTTAATGGTAAAGACACAAGTTTTTGTTTATCAACAAACTTTTGGCATGGAACTGTTGAGGCCTGGAAAATCGCAAGCGGCAACAGCAAGGCATTCTCCCCAGTAAATGTTCCCAACTAGCCTGTTACTGTTTGGTATGGGGAATCCGTCCGGTTTGCGGTCCGGCTATCGTAGGTCAAGTAACCAAAATAAAGGGTTTTACTAGTTACGGCCCGATCCACCGTGTATCTTTTTAGTTTTTTAGTTTTAAGTATGATATGCAAGTGCCTATCTAAGAATGCAGATTGATAGAGAATACGAGGAGCGGTCACAATGTGATGCGCATGTTCTTACCTCTCGTCTTAAACTCTCTCGCATCTAAATCACACACAACAAGAAAACTCAAACTCACTTAACTAAACTGTCCCTAGGGAGCGAGATTATCATTTAATGAGTAATGTATTATTGTTCATGCATTAAGAAAAATCACAGGTAGCTGTTCTTTATTTCAAAACACATAAACATGAATAGATATATGAACAACAAGATAGCTCATTGTTTATGAAAAGCATTCATTACTCATAGTGGAAATTCCATAAAATAAACTAGAGAGCATTCATACAAGAACATAGGTTCAACAAGTTAGAACGATCTCACAGTTAATGGACAAAATCTGAAAACGAAATAGTTCCCCTTCAACAACATCCATTGCACAACATTTGAACCTTCCACCAAAGCTTTCTCCAACAGGAAAAATTGTAATTATCTATTGCAAAAGGAAATAGTTCTTCTTACAACATGTTCTCACAAGTCTAACTGGGAAAAAGTCCTTCTTCCTATCTAATTCTCCTATACTTATACTACAAGCAAACTCTTGGGATGCCCCTTGATGACCTTTGGGCTCCTCAACCGTTTAATCTCACAATTTTGTCCTTTTGTGAGTGCTCATGACTTAGACAATACGTTACATTTCATTAAAAGTTAATAGCACTTTTATAACAAGAGACCAACTCGATCAGTGATCAACTTTTCCTTGAGCCTCTGCTGCTATCAAATCCGTTGGTCTTGTTTTTTATCTTGTTTCTCTATGCTTCAACCTCTTCCTTCCTTGCTTTCCTGAAGATTTCTTCATCTTTGTCCCAGAAGTTTGTATATTCAAAGTGAACATTTTCCTCTTTGCAATGTTCTGCAACTTTCTTTTGGGAGTCATTTCTATGGAAGCTCATCTCTCCAAAATGAAACTGATCCAATTCCCGTACAAATTCAGCAGCTCTTTTAATATTTGTAAATTTGTAGCTTCCCAGCCTGAAAGGTATGGCAGGATAGGCTGCCTTCTTGTGTTAAAAAAGGAAGCTTCCTACACCATCTAGGTAAACTTGCCTAACTGCTTCTTTATGCACCACATAATCAGTGGCATACTTGGGGAGCAAAGAAGGTGCCTTGGAGTAACCATAAATCATAATGTACATCCCTTCGTCAGTCAAATAATAATTTGCATGGTCCTTGATGACTTTAAATGCCTCCTCCTACATACAATTGCATTCTGTTAGGAAGATCAAATTGTGTAAAGGCATAATAAAATGTTCACATATCTCTCTATAGTGGCTGTAATACTTGTGTGCCCAAAATATTTTGTATGCAGTGTACACAGGGGTTCTGTCCCTGTCCCAAATGCATCTTAAGGCTGGAAATGGCTGGGTGCATAGTATACAGTCCACTAATATGGAACTCATATAAAACTCATACTTCTTCTGGGACACCCCTCCTAGAGTCGAAGAAATGCAAGCTGAGAGGCTGTTGGACACAATGTTTTCCCAATTGAATACAGTCCCCTGGGTGGCCACATAGAAAATAATAGGGATCCATCCCAACTTGAAGCTTTTACCATGAGCCCTCCCAAACACTCTGTTCAACATCAATGCTATAAACCTATAAGGTTTCCTGAGAGTAGCTGTATCATACTCTCCTGATGGCCTGGTTTGAAAGTTCTTCCCAGGTATCATCATCCTCTTCACTGTTTCAACCAGGTCCAAGCTTATTTATTTCAACCAATCTTCAGTTAGCTAAACCTGGGCTGGGGGTAGGTGATATGCCAATGAGACATAACCAGGACTGTAGGCAACATATCCCTGTTTGGCAGTATTGGCTAAAATCATAGTGGTCATATCGGCCTTAGGTATAATCCAATTGATCACCTCTGAGCATGGGAACAACTTAGGTCAAGTGGCTATCTTCATAAGAGCTAACTTCTTTATGTTGGCATACATGGTCAATTCTTCAAATCCAACATCGGGCACATTTTGATTTGAAATCATCCAATATATTTCACCCCACTTATAATCAGGCTCTACCTCGGTGGTAGCTCTAGTGTCTTCATAGATATATTCTACCTTGGTAACGATTTCCACCTCAGGTTCTCCTTCAGCAATAGGGGCCTTCTTTTTCTGTCTCTTAGACATGTCGCCTTTGAAGAAGTTGCCCTGTCATAAACCAAAATGCATTTAGGCTATTTGAGCTTTTAATAAGTATTTGAAGAATGAAGAAAAACTGTATAAACATTTACCTCTTCCATATTCGCAACAGCTAAATCTATCAGAATGCAAATGCAAAATCGAGAATAACTAGCAAGAAAACTTCTGAAAGTTATGTCTGAAAAATCCTAAGTCCGTCTGCAACTAACAATAATCGTGATTGACAATATGCATCATTTAAACCAAAATGCAATCCAACTTCTCTCCCAAATCGAAACATCCCAATACAGTAATCGAAACGTGCGAAACAAACCCTCCGGTGTCCAAGAAAATAGGGCAACTGTCTACGACGGGAAGACAACTGAAAAACTTCACCCCGGATGACCATAAGCAATCCCACAAAAAACGGTGCAGACAACGTATCGCTTGTCTGCACCAACCTCCTAATCCATCAGACTGGGGTCGAAACTCCATAACAGCTCATACAAGCTCAAGAAACAAAAACCCCCCATTGTAAATGTTCTGAAACTGACCAATACTCTACGCCGTAAGGATGCAAAATACGACTTAAACGACCAACTACAAACGACGAGAACGCCTAACAAGAGGAGAAAAACCTAGTTCCAAAACTGATCAATAAATTCAAAAGAAGGAGAAACCACGGTTGGCCTACCTGGCAAACAAACTGCAGTCAATGTGATGATCTGGAAAATCCACGGCAACACCCCAAATGCACGAAATCTCGACAGCTAAGCACGGATGCACAGTTTGACAGTGAGGACGGAGGCAGACACGAATTCACAAAGATAAACAATAAAATAATAACCATCCCATATATATAGACCTCGGTTGAAAAATGTCAATGGGAAAAAGCTTATATCGGACAATAGAACAACTAAAGCATCGTGTGGTTAACTTGCTAATGAGCCGCAACGGCGGGCGACGGACGGAATAGGAGTTCCGCGACACAATAAACAACGGTGAAATAAAACACTAACCTTGCAACATGGGACCTCGAAATCACTATAGCATTGAATGACTAGTTTGCTAAAGATCCATAACGGCGGAAGTTAAACGGACCAAAAGTTCCACAGACCAGTCAACATCGGAGAAAACTAGAACAAACCGTAAGCAAAAATCAAGCGAGCCATCGGCGAAAATCAGAACAAAAACATCGGTGAAAGGAAAAGCTATATGGTGGATAGTCAGTCCGCTCCAAAGCCGCAACGGCGGAACACAATTAGACTACAGCCTCCGATCAAAGTCAAAACATTCCGAAAAATAATCGTAAAGCAAAAACTTGAAACAATAAAACCACGTGATCGACGAAAGAAACAACTATCCATCGGCCCATTCTTTATCTGTATTCCAAAACGACGACGATACAGAAGCCTGATGCTCCAGCCGTGATAAAATAAAAATGCCGACAGTCCAAAGAAACAAATGCAATAAAGCGCCTCCATGAACATCATAACTATCCATTGGGACGTTCATAAGTAGGCTTCCGCAATGGCGGCTATGAAGATGACTACGGCCTCGATTCACTGTCCAATATACTTTTGACAGCGAAAAATAATTACAAACCAAAACTTCAAGTTCGAATCAACATCATCAGCAGACAAAAAATATTCATTCAGCTTCTAAAAAATGATCAACAATCTACCTTAAATTAACCTCAAAAAGATCAAACTCGTGGCAGAGGAACAACAAAGTTCAACAATCCAAACAAGTCTAAGCAAGACAAAATTAAAAGGAGGGTCCAAAATTTTAAAAAATTTGGGAAAACGTTGCAATTGCAACAGGAACACAAGCTCTTACTTGCTGATATACATCAGAAAACAGAGAAGGCCAATAGTACCCAGATCTCAAGATTTTGAAAGCAATATCCTTCTAGTATGTATGTCCTCCACAAGCACTCTCATGTGATTCTGAAATAACTTCAATTTCTCAGTTGTCTAAACATCTGAGCAATACCCCTCCTGGATCCTTCCATAGTAATTGCTGATCTATTAAATAGTATTTAGTGGCCTTCAACTTTAGTGATCTAAATGATTTTTTTTGTTTAAATGCTTAGGACGCTGTAAATATAATAAGAAATAAACTATGTCAGCATACCAAACTGAGTCTGCATACTTGTCCATAATTTGCTCTTTGTCCTGCCCTGCTTGCAATTCTTCTGGTACTGATTGTTCTGCCATCAAATGGAGGCCAAGAGCTTCACCATTTGAGTATGCTAACAATTTAGCCAAACCCTATCCATTCACTAGCTTAGTAGGCTTGATTTCCACATCATACTCCATAATCTTTGCAATCCACTTTCCCCTCTTTCCTTCAGAATCTGGCTGAGTCAAAATGTCTTTTATAGCAGCATTAGGAACGTGTTGTAATCTCACAGATCACATAGGGTTACCAATAATACACATTAAAAGCATACAAATACAACCGAGACAAATGACAAGAACATAGTCAGAGTAACAGATTATACTATAGTGAAAGGGTCCATACAATACAGAGAATTGAAGCAAGTTCTTATTTGTCTCAACAACCTAATATATATGATTGAAAAAACAGTTACAAATAACTGCCTATCGGTTCGGTCAATCGACACGGCCTTATGTGGCCGACCTAATCTCTAATTAGTCGGTTTATCGACTTAGTCGGCTTACCAACTAGCTCCTCCAACATCTCCCCCACGAACAAAATTGTTCTTCGTCCCGAAGAACAGGGAGGTACCAAAAATGCATTACCTGTCTTTAAGTAGTTATTGCTATGTTTTGACCTTCATGGGCTGTGAAGTATGATAGTTGGTCTTTTATGTACACATACTTCGACAATTGCTTCAGTTGTCACTGCCAGCTGATGTTGGAATTATGTCCAACTCTGCAGTACTTTTTGGATATTGATGGTTAATGTTGTGAGACTTGATAGTGTCTACATCTTCTCTTGAATGGGGAGGTTTGCTATCCTTTCCATTTCGGGACCCATAAACTGGTGTTTTTCTTCTGCCATCTCCAGAAGTCGTTTCATATGCGGGTAGATGATATCTAGTTTGTCTAAGCTCGGAATTGCCTGTTGCACCCACTGGTGTGCTTGTCGCTCGAGCTTCTGTAGTTTGTTTGTCTCAAGCACGATTTGATTTTCAATGGTTCTCCTGAGTGCTTCTTCCGTGCTGTTCCTCTTCTGCAGTGCTTGGATGTCCTGTCGTGTCTGTCAGGTTTGCTAGAATACTTGCCCATAATAAGCAGGCCGGTCCTGTAGTACTCCTTCTGTGATGACCGACTCCTCCATGTGATCTTGCAGTACTCTGTATGCTTCAAAGAAAGCTGTGTGCTGCTGCATCAGTAGTTGAGTTGTTTCTTCTTTTTGCTCCTCTTTTGTGTTCTACATCTGTGTATGTAGCGCTGACACCACACTCTCAAACAAATGATAGGCTCTCTCTAGTGGTTTGATGGTGTCGACCTCTGTTGGTCTTGGTATCACAAATTGCGCAAGGTTTCAACATTTGTTTAGGAACTCAACTTGTTTCTTTTCATTGTTGTTGAGCTCCTTGCGTCTATTCTTGCTCCTTGTCTTTTCTTCTATGGCCAGAGTTTCTAGAATTTGTCCCAACTCTCCATCTTTCAGCTTGGTTGCGTCGACTGCAGTGGCCTACCCAAGTTGACTGATGTGGACCATTGTTGCTTGGCCTTGATGGCCCCTCTTCTTTCTGTCTCTCTTCTTTTTTTGCTTCTGTTGTTCTTCTTGCTTTTGTACTTGTGTACATGTGAGAGTCATATTTTCCAGCAATGGGCTGTCTGGTTGTCGGCTTGCAGTGGTCGGGGGTATTTCTGGTTGGGTCTGCAGGACGAGTGTTGCAGCTGGGCGCGTATCTGGTTGATTTTGTATAGAGGGTCCAGATACGGAGGTTGTTGGTACGGATGGTTGTGGCCAAGGTGGCTCTGATGTAGCTAGTTCGGGTGCAGGTTTTGGGTTGGGGGATGGTGGTGGTGATGGTGATGGTGAATGGTTGGGTGTGGTTGGAGTGGTGGGGATGTGGGGTCGTGAATTTGTGGCGGTGAACCTTCCTGAAGGTCAGAGAATAGTTCATCGATTTCTCGATTTATTTCTTCCATGTTCTCTTCTTCCTCATTTCCTGTCGGTTCATTGGCTGGTGGGGGGGGGGGTTTGAGGTCGGTTGGAATGAGGGATGTAGTCTGACTTGCGACAACTTCAGCTTGCTTGTCGGGATTTCTTTGAAATGTCGAACTCACAATTGCAACAGTCCTCGGCCTCTGGGTTACTTAGCCAGGTTGAGGAATGGGCAGTCTAGATCCACCAGGTTTGAACAAAGGGCACTTTTGGTGGTGATCTTCTGCACCGAGGTGAGTAACTTAGGCAATTTTTCAATGTACGCATGAAAGTATCTGTCTCGATCGAACCTTTCCTTCAAGGTTTCCGACATAGCATTCTTGCATATTTCGATTGGGCTTATGGAAGGAGGCTCTGGAATTGTTTCTTGGGGTATTTTGGTCGGAGACGAGGGTGGGGGTGTAGAGATAAGATCAACAACATTCTCGGCCGTTGAGGTATTTTTGCTTTTTGCCTTTTTCGGTCAACCTTGCTGTGCTCTTGCTTCGACAAATTTCTGGAACTGTGCTTCCATCGGGATTTTATTCGCAACGACGTCTTCGATGATGTCGACCACCGTGGCTACTAATTCATCTTCATCTTCCAATGATTCCACGATGATAATCTTGCGCTTTCCTTTCCCCTGCTCCTACTCCTGGCTGCTTTTACTTTTCCTCGAGGTTGCTATCTCCTTCGATAGTTTTCGGATGTTTTCTTTGGTTATAGAATACTCAGGGGTTTCAGTTTCTACCTCTCCCCCTTGTTGTTGAGTCGAGACGATGCTTTCTTCAGCTGGATTGGTTACCTGATGTTTTGTCAGTGTCTCTTCCCTTTGGGCTATCGATGGTTTGATTGTAATTTGCAGTCAACTGGTGCTTTCTGCTGGTTTCTCCTCCGACACAAATGTGCTGATGTATAATCGGAGCTCATAATCTTCTTCTTTTTCTTGGTCTGTTAGTGGCTCCTCTATTGATAGGTCTATCTCTTTGGATTTTGCTGGTATTGACAGTTTTGTACCCGACTGTCAAGATAACTCCTGAAAGATCTCTTCGATTGTTGGGTAGTAGTCGAGAGTCTTTGCTTTTGCCTTGGCGCCTTGCATATACCACACCGTGGTATGGTCAAGTTCTAATGGTATGTGGGCAATTTTGGGCAGACTTCATCGGATGTTCTGGGGCACCCTCCATTTGGTCGTTTGGATTTTCAGCTGTTGGAACCAGTTTTCCAACAACACTTTGCCTTTTGCTAGTTCCTTCATTGTTCCAGTTTGGGAAAACGGTTTGAATCTCCACATATGGAATTTCGTGGGTTCTTGAAACTGCTTGTCCCTGACAGGACATAAGTAATACATGCCTATCCATATCATAAGGGATGGGAACCTTATAATCCCTCCTGACTCCTGGCATTTTTCACAGATGCCTTTGAGCATGTCGGCGACGTACTCAACCCATCTGTAGATTTTCCCTGTGTTGGCAATGGTATCCACTCCCTCCAACATATCTAGTTTTAGGTCGCTTCCTTGATCTATCGGCGTAAGGCCAATGGCTATGATTTTAGCCACAATTTGTGGTGTTCGGGCTTGTATTTGGCTAATCATTAGCCCTTTGGAGTTCTTTCCCGATGATGATCCAGTTAGTTCCTCTACTAGCCCTTATTTTATGCTGATTGGTACTTAGTAACCTTGGTTTGATAAACTAGTCAATTTATAGATTACTTCACCAGAGATCTCGACTGGTCTATCGAAGTAAAATCTTCCGTTATGGTACCGGCTTATGATGAATTTAACTGCTGTTTCCTTTGTACCTCAAAAACTGGCCATGAACGGTGTGTTTATTTAGTTCACAATAGTACTGTGATTTATTTTCTCTGCGGATGGGGTTGGCTTTTTGTTGACATAGGCCCATTCTTTGATCTCGGCCCATAATTTCACCTATGAGCTCTCCTGAACCTTAGCGTTCTTGATGTTTATTAGTCTCCTCATTAATGGTGCCTCCGCGGTTTGTAGTGCTTTAGTCTTGGCTGCAGCTCTGGTTTGTTTTGGCGCCATTTTGTCGGTTTGTTGGTCGACTTTATTTCGGTATTCTCAGTTTTCAGTCTTCTGGTTGCTAAGTTTCTCTCTGTTAGGATTATTAATCCTCCCTTGTCCAAATTTGGTCATATGTCTAAATCAGAAGTCATGTCTAAATCGGGAGTCCATCCAGTCTATTTATAGTCATTAGCACCATTGGGTCCACTTGGCCTAATTGGGGAACATGTTTCAGTTACTAAAGTGTGGGGAACACTAATTGAGGCTTACTACCACTGATTGCACTTAATTGCATCAGTTTAGGAGCCTCCTAGACCAATCCCTGCAATTTAGGAGCCACTAGGAGTGCCGAAACCAACCAAGGTCAGTTCAGTTTAGTTAATGACTAGTCAAGCTAAGTTAGGAGTCAGTTACACTCAGTTCTAGTCCTCTACATTCAGTTAGCGCTAGGTTTACTTGATTGCACTCATGAGGGGCGCATTTCTCACCTACCACGGTCAGTTAGCCTTAGTCAACACTGAATGCAACACTTGAGTTGTGTTTTAGAGCTCCGATGAACTCCGGTTATGGTTTAGACTAGGTCAGTTAACTACTGAGTCCTCCGATAGTGATTTAGACAAGGTCTTAGTTACCTACAGTCAAGTAGAGTCTATCAATTAGAATTTTCTCATGTGGATTCAAATTTCATGTGGCTATTAAAGCCATTGTACTTCATTGTAATTATTATCCGATTACTTTTTGATTAATGAAAGCATTCATAGCTGCAAGCCATTTTTGCACTGTTTCATTCTTCAATTGCTAAGTAAATTGTGTGATCTATTTTGTGAGTTGTGTGTTTGTCCACAGATCTATGTGCTCAATTTAATATGGTATCAGAATCTCAGCGAACAATACACCTCTCCTCCTCAGATCTCTAGTTGGATCATTTTTTTTGAGCGAATTGCTCCTTCCAGTACTGCACCAGAAGCGGAGAATTTACCACTTAATATCCCAAGTTAGGAAATTGTTGATCAAGCTTGCTTGATCAACTATGCTAGGTGTGAAGGAAATTCCAAAAGTGCAGACTATCGTCCTTACTTTGTATGTTTGATTGTGTGACAGGTTATCAACTTTTCTTACAGCATTCGCTACAAGCAGCCTCTTCTTCTCACTGCATTCGCTACAGCATCTCAGTCTTTCTTACTACATTCAAAATGGCTCATCCAGTGGAGCCTCTCACTCCCTTCAACTATCACGAGTGGAAAGATGACATGGTGGTAATGCTTCGCACCAAGCAGCTCTTCAGACTCATAGAAGAAATAGAGGAAGAGCCAGATTCAAATAAAGACAAAGCTAAGTACATGAACAGGCTTGATGAAGCCCTTGGACACTTGCTCTCCTCAGTCTCTAGAGATCTTCGATTCCACATCCAAGAATTGAAGACTCCCAAGGAGGTTTGGGACAAGCTTGCCTCCTTATTTGATAAGCAGGATGAGATGAGGATCCATCAGCTAGAAAATTATTTGATTACTCTCAATCCATCCAATTTCGAATCTCTGAATGAATTCTTCACAAAGTTCAAGAACCTCATATATCAGTTGAAGCAATGCAAAGTGAATAAGGATGAAGATCAGCTCATCCTTGCCATTCTCATAAATCTCAATGCAAACTACTCGGTCTTTGTATCCACCTTCCAAACGGTAAGGCTCACTACTCCAAATTGGAAGATGCCCACTCTTAATGCCTTCATCCAATCTCTTATTTCTGAGAATGATAAATTGATCCAAATGGGGATCATTCGATCTTCCAAAGATCTAGCTCTAGTTGCAAGAGGAGATAAGGTAGCGAATGACAAAGGGAAGCAAAGGGATGAGTCCCCTGTGAAGAAAGAGCAGTCAAAAGAACCTTCAGGTTCGAAGAGAAGTAAGAAGAATGGCAAAGGCAAGGTCCTCTGCTCTTACTGTGGAAGGGGATTTCATTCAGAAATCTCCTGTATGAGAAGACAACTTGATGAAATGGCTCTTCTTTGGAAGAAGCATAACATTTATGTACCTGCTAGCACAAGGAAGGATGACTCTGAAGAAGAAGAAGATGAAGAATACCAAAGGAAAGGCCATGCACTGAAGTCTTACTGCACATCAGCACATGTCTTCCTCATTGATTTTGGAGCTTCCAACCATATGGTTGCATACAGAGAATCATTCTCTTCTTTTCAGTCCTTTGATGGTCCTAGTATTCAGATGGGCAATAACAATAAAGTCAAAACAAAGGGGAAGGGCTCTGTCAAACTTGAACATGGAAGGTTCAAAGATGTGCTATTTGTTCCCTCCCTGGCTTCCAACTTGTTATCTATCTATCAAATGACCCATACTGGATCTCCAAAGCAAGTGATATTTGGTCCTAACTCAGTGGAGATCATAGATATATCTACTGGGAGCATCATAGAAAAGGGTACTGCAAATCATGCTTCAAAAGCATATGAGTTCTCACATTTCATGCCTCCTTAAGAACCAGTGCACTCTCAGCAGCCACTTGCAAGGGAAGGTAAAATCATTGCACCTACTTCTTTTAAAACTTCTACTAGTATTGCAGATCCATCTTTATCAGTTTATGAGATTAAGATTCAGGGTGACTCTGATCTAGATTCAGTCCCTACTTCCAAACTGGAAGCTAGGAAGATGACTGGAAACTCACCTGACACTCAGAAAGGAAAGACCATTGCACTATGCCATGCAATCTTACCTCCTTCAGAGAGATGCAATAGACTCCCTGTAAGATGCTATATGGCAAGGGCTCAGTCTCATTACATTCAGAAGAATGGATATGATCATACACCTCTTCATTCAGCAAGAGACAAAGGTTACATTCCTCCTTCCTTCCATCATCATTTTTGGAGAAGAAGGAGAAGTGTACATGCCAGGCCCCAGAATACCTATGCACAACACACCATGCATGTTGATTCGCTACCTCACAAAGATGAAGATTGCAACAACATATTTTTAAATTTTTCAATCTTGAGACCTGATTCTACCTGCTTAGATAGAGGGGGGCCTTTTTTCCCATGTGGTTTTTGCACCAGCTCCTTGTATTAAGTAGTTACTTTATTTTACTTGATGTAATGGGTGACCTATGGTCTTAGTTACCAGGGCCCACAGTTTTTCCAAGTTAGCATTCAGGGGGGGTGTTAGGATTATTAATCCTCCCTTGTCCAAATTTGGTCATATGTCTAAATCAGAAGCCCATCTAGTCTATTTATAGTCATTAGCACCATTGGGTCCACTTAGCCTAATTGGGGCACATGTTTCAGTTACTAAAGTGTGGGGAACACTAATTGAGGCTTACTGCCACTGATTGCACTTAATTGCATCAGTTTAGGAGCCTCCTAGACCAATCCTTACAATTTAGGAGCCACTGGGAGTGCTGAAACCAACCAAGGTCAGTTCAGTTCAGTTAATGACTAGTCAAGCTAAGTTATGAGTCAGTTACATTCAGTTCTAGTACTCTACATTCAGTTAGCACTAGGTTTACTTGACTGCACTCATGAGGGGTGCATTTCTCACCTACCACAGTCAGTTAGCCTTAGTCAACACTGAATGTAACACTTGAGTTGTGTTTTAGAGCTCCAATGAACTCCGGTTATGGTTTAGACTAGGTCAGTTAACTACTGAGTCCTTCGATAGTGATTTAGACAAGGTCTTAGTTACCTACAGTCAAGTAGAGTCTATTAATTAGAATTTCCTCATGTGGATTCGAATTTCATGTGGCTATTAAAGCCATTGTACTTCATTATAATTATTATTTGATTACTTTTTTATTAATGAAAGCATTCACAACTGCAAGCCGTTTTTGCACTGTTTCATTCTTTAATTGCTGAGTAAATTGTGTGATCTATTTTGTGAGTTGTGTGTTTGTCCACAGATCTATGTGCTCAATTTATTACTCTCTCTGTTTGAAATACTATAAATGATCCTTTTGTGGTCCAGTATTTATAGTAGATGCGTTTGACGTTTTTGTTGAGGGGTGTATTAATGGCGGACGTGATGGTTTAGCACGAGCACTTGAGTTTGCGTTAATGGTGATTTGATTTTGGCACTCATAGTTGTGAAGGCGTGATGTGAATTTCAAGGTCGTTGGTCGATGTCGACTACGTGAGCGGTCGATGGGAGTGATGTCGGTTGTCGAAGTGTTGATTCCCCATCATCCTGGTTAATGGATATCGATTCTATTTTGTTTTTTTGGATTTTTTCCTTATTTTTATAGCTTTTGTTTAACCATTATGGTCATTATATGCTTTTTTTTAAAACTTGTTTAATTTATGTACCACTTTAGTCGGGCACCATTAACAAGTTTCCGAAATACTATGCCTTGTAACGTCCTTAGTCAGACTGATCCATTGGCATGAATTTCTTCGACAACATAGGGTCCCATCCACTCTGTATGTAGCTTTTTGGGTTTCCCTTTTACCCGACTGTTGTATAGTAAATCAAGGTTCCCTACCAACAGGGTTTTGTTTTTGATGTTATGATCGTGCCATGCTTTTTGTTGTTGTTTCTAGATTTCTTGATGTTGTAGAGCGATCAGTCGATGTTCTTCCAGTTTACTTAATTGAATCAGTCGGTCCTTTCTTCATTGTTCGACATCGACATGTAAAATCTATGCAATAATAGGTGTCTGTTGTCGAAAGTGTAGTGGAACTACTGCTTCTTGTCCATAAACTAGTTGAAATGGTGTTTGGTTGGTTGAACGCTTGTATGTTGTTTTGTACGCCCATAGTAATGCAGGTATCTTTTCGTCCCAGTTGTTTTTGTCGGTGTTACATATTTTTGTTAATCGTTTTGTTAATGTTTTATTAAATGCTTTAATTGCCCCATTCGACTGAGGGTGGTAAGCTGTACTCTGACGGTGGTGGATTGGAATTGATCTGTTAGTGTTTTAATATTTTTATTAATAAAGTGTGTTCCCTGGTCACTTATTAGGGTTAGTGGAAATCCAAATCGGGTAATGATATTTTAACAGATAAATTTGGCAGCTATCTCACTGGAACATGTGTTGACTGGTTCTGCCTCTGCCCATTTGGTTACGTACTTGACTACAATTATTATGTACCTTGCACCTATTTTTTTGTTGGTATGGGAAATGTTCCTATGAAGTCGATGGCCCAAATTTCAAATGTAAAGCTTGGGTTTACAAATGTCAAGGGCATTTATGTACTAGGAAGAGGTCGAACCAACCGTTGACATCTGTCACATTGGCTTACAAACTTTTTATAGTCTCTATGAAGTGTCAGCCACCATAACCCTGATTGTTGGATTTTCCTGGCAGTTGTGTCTGCTTGAAAATGTCCTCTCGCAGGTGCATAATGTGCTTCATACATAATATTATTTCTTTCATGTTCTAGTACACACCTTCTGAGGATCTCGTCTAAACCCATTTTATATAAGAACCCATTTATGAGACTATATGGTGTATCTTTCATGGCTAAGATTTGTTTCTTCTTCATACTCATGCCTTCTGGTGCTTGTCCATCTTCTAAAAACTGAGCTATTTCCTCTAACTCTGCCAGGACTGCTTCTATTCGAAATAAATGTGCATCCAGTAAGTCATCTTTGATTCCTGTCGGTTCCTCTCCTGTGTCAATTCAGGATATGTGGTCGGGACCGAAATTTAATTTTCCTGGTTTGACAACGACTTTGAATTCAAATTCTTTGAATAGAAGTAGCCATCAACAAATTCTCCCATGGTGTAAAGGCTTATTTACGAGATATTTTAGTGCTTGGTGGTCGGAATAAAAGATGAATGGATTAGCTAGTAGATAGTGTCGATATTTTTGTAGTGCGAAGACCATTCCTAATGCTTCTCTTTCTGTTGTCGAATAGTTTCTTTCTGCTTTATTTAATTTTCTGCTGCTATAAACTATAGGGTAGTCCATTCCATCATCTCTTGGTTGAGTTAGGATTGCTCCTATTTCTAGGCCTGATGTGTCGATGCGTACATGGAATTTAGTCAACTAGTTTGGAAACCTTAGGATGGGTGCTTTGACTAGCTTTCTTTTTAGTTTTTCAGATGATATGTTGAATTCCTCTATCCAGTCGAACTCCTTATCTTCTCTTAATAGTTCTTCCAGTGGGTAGGTCATGTTTGAATAATATCTTATGAATTTTCTATAATATCCTGTATGACCAAGTAATACCCTGACTTGTTTCGGGTTCACTGGTGGTTTTAAGTTGAGGATAATTTTTATTTTTGTGAAGTCGACCTTAATGCCTTCTTTGCAGACAATGTGTCCTAACAATATCCCTATGGGGGTCAGAAATATGCACTTCTCGATGTTCAAAGATAGCTGGATTTGTCGGCACGTTCCAACATAAGCCTTAGCCATTTGTAGTGATCTTTTAACATAGAGTATATTGTCCAATCATCAAAGTATACTACCATTGTTTTGTAAATATATTCTTGAAATGTTTTGACCACAATTCTGGAAAATACTGTAGGTGCATTTTTTAGTACAAAAGGCATAACCCTGTAAGCAAATGAGCCAAATTCACATACAAATGTTGTCTTTTTCTGATCTTCTTTGGCTATTGGTACTTGGTTATAACCTGAGAATCCATTTGTAAACGAGTAGCATTCATGTCCTGCAACCTCATTTAAGATTTCATCTGCATAAGGAGTTGGAAATGGGTCTGTTAATGTAACTTTATTTAGCTCTTTGAAGTCGACACAAGTCCCTAGCTTGGTTGGATCATGTTTCTTTGGTTGAACAACCATTGGACTTGCCCATTCTGATTGGCCAATAGGGTAGATAATACCTGCTGCGAGCATGTTATCAATCTCCTTCTTGACTATCTCTTTGTATTTATGAGCTAGTTTATATGGTCTTTTCTTTACAGGTCGTATATTAGGTTTAATGTCGATATTCATTTCACCCATTTCATGGACTAAAACTTTGAGATCTTTGTAATCTCTGGCAAATACATTCTGAAACTCTTTTAATAAGTTCACTATTTCTGTCGTTTGTTCTTCATTCCAGTAGTCTCCAATTTTAGCCATTTCTGGTCGGTCATCACTTGAGATGTTGAATTCTTTAGTTTTGACTTTAGCATCTAGCCATTCTGGTGCTTTGGCTTCATTGATTGGTCGGATACCTTCCTTAAACTATGTAAATGTGGCAGGAAAGTCTGCTACAGTCATTTGATCGATATCTTCTTTGTTGGTTGTCTCGACTTTGAGCACTGTGCGAATTGGCTTTGTTATTTCAACATGGTTTGATTTCCATCTAAATATTTTTCCTTTTGGATTTTCATTTTCTATATGTAGTCTTGTTGACTGTCGTATTGTCTTGGTTTGTATATTATTACAGTTTATTGTCGGTCGGTTGTATTTTAGGGTTTTGTTTTCTGTCGGTTGTATAAATGCTTTGATCTGTTTTGCTGTTTCAACCAGATTCTCATCTTGTGGTATAAAGTTGAAATCTTTGATAAAATTCTCTTTGAGTTGATGCCATATGAATGTTTCAGCTCGAGCTTCTTCCATTTTGTACCATTTGTTTGGTAAGTCGGATAGCGTTGATGGAAACAGGTGTGGCCATGTACGTTCATCCTTATACCCAAGTCTTTTCCATTCTTTTTCACATGTTTTTATGTGGTTTTTTGGATCCTGCCCTTGGATGAACATAGGTATTTGGGCTTGATTGGTTAACGTTTTTCCTCCAAATTTTTCTATGAAGAAAGTTGAAGCTGTTGTCCATGTCTGAAGTCTTGATTGATGGGTATCCCACCATCTTGCAGCTTGTCCTGTAAAAGTTTCCACTAAGCTTTGTAGTCGGCCATGTTCACCAATGTTTCTGGATACTTGTTCTATATGCATGATTGGTGATTCTCTTTCTTTGTACCTTGGTATTTGTGTACTATTTATATTTGTTGGTGTTAGGGTAGGATATTCTCTAGTTTTCTTTCCAAATATTTTTGGGATGGTGGACACCAAGAAACACTGTTGGACTGGGTTTTTTGCACTTTTTGAATAGTCCAGCAGCCTCTTGCTTGTGTTTCGTAGTTCTCGACTTCCCAATCATATACTTCTGCATTTGAATTGTATCCTACTGAATCTTGGTTGCCTAAGTAAAGTTCACCATAGACATTAGGTTCTGTGTAATCTTCATTATTCTGTATCTGATATAGTTGTGGGATGTCAACTTCTTCATCAATCGGTTCTGTCCAAGGTTCTCCTTGGGATGGATGAATAGGTATAATGACCTTTTGTCCATTTCCTTTTAGTTTTATTCTTTCTTTGTCTAAGGATATTGATGCTTTCATTTTTCTTCGCCACGGTCGACCTACTAACAATGGGAAGGAGTTGGATCCTTCCTTAGGGTCAATGATTTCAAAGTCGACTTTGGTCAATATTCCTTTTATTGTTGTGTCGACATTTCTCCATACTCCAATAGGTTCAATTAGGCCTTGGTCGGCTAGCTTTAGGTATATGCCTGACTCATGTAGTCAAGGTCTACCCAATTGTTCTCAAATGTCTCGAGTCATAATATTTACCTGTGATCTGAAGTCGAGCACAACTTGTCAGACATGGTATCCTTCAATTTCTAGGTCGACAAGTGGGTCGGCATCACTTTTATCCTTTTGGTTTAGGCTACAGATATTCTTTGTTTGTTTTTTGATGTTATTATTGTGTTTTATTTTATACAATAAGTCGATGAATTGAGATACTGTTTTATCTTTTTGTACTAAGTGTATTAACTCTTTTACTGTGTCTTGTCAATTATTGTCCTCTTCTTCCTATCGAGCAAATTCTCTATATACATTTGTTGCATCCTTATACAGTTGTTTCTGTTTAACTGGATTAGGATAATCATTCTTTTATTTTATTTTGCTTACTCGTGGGTTATCATTCCCAGTTTTTGTCCCTTGTCGGGTTACTACATGCAAGTTCTTTGTATCGATAATATCATGTTTTTGTACGCACGACAAGACATTAACATTTTTTTTTTCAAGCATAGTAGGGCAATCCTCTAGTGAGTGATCCCCTACTCCACAACTAGTATAGAATTTTAAGTCAGTTCTGTCCTTGTATGGACAGTCTATGTAACGGTGACCTTCTTTATAGCACGTGAAACATTGGATGGGTCGATGTGGTCGGTTGTCGCGATTCCTAGAGAATCGACCTTGCCCTCCATATCCTCCACGTCGGTTGTCGAAATGTCGCTCATATCGACGACCTCCGTACCTTTGATTATTCTGATTGTTTTGCACATTGTTTCATTGCTCATTGTTCTGTGCGATTGCATTAGTCTGGTAGACTATGTGGTAGTTTTGTCGGTTTTTTAGGTTTAGGTGGCAGTCGGTCGTGGCGTGATTCTTTGTTTCACAGATAGCACACCAAGATGGTTTACTATTTTTCATGTTAAATGGGCAATCTTTTGTCGTGTGTTCTCCATGTTCTTGGCAGATGTCACAAAAACACTTTGTTTGCACAAATCGAATGTCCTGTCGGTTGATATCCTGTCGACAGTTATCTTTTGAATGTCCGGCCATTGAGCATTTCATGCACCGGATGTCTTGACTCTTAAGGTTTAGCTCTTTTAAATATTTCTGCAAGATCTCGAGGTGTTCTTCTAGTCTATTATCCGTGGGGAATGCTGGAAAGTCTTCATCCATATCTACTTGTAAGGCTTTAGTAAGTGCTTATTCGTATGTTTTGAACATCTCCAGACTTATGTGCAGACGAATCTTCTGGGATAGACCTGCAAGAAACCACTGGATTAACAGTTGCTCATCAATTACATAATCCAATTGGCCGAGGAGGTCTTTCTAGCGTTTGTCGTAGTCATGAACAAATTCTCCTGGTTTTTGTGATGTTGTTTTCAATTTCTTAGCTGCCAGATGTTTAGCATCTGGAGTTTTAAAAAATGATAGAAATTGTGCTTTAATTTCTGCCTTGGATGCATTGGGGGTTCTCTCAAAAAAGGTCATATACCAAGTTAGAGCTCTTTTCTTCAATGCGCTAGTGAACTGTGCCATTTGTCTGTCTTCTGCTGTAACCTGGTTGGCCTCCCATGTCGACTCACAGACGAACCAATGTCATCTAGGGTCCTCATCACCCTCATATAGAGGAATATGTGTTGACCCATGACCCATGTCAGATTCGTTGTCGCTGTCTTCTTCAGGAGGTGGCGGTGGTGGGGGTGGTGGTGGGGGTAGTGGGATGTTTTGTTTGTCTTTTTGTGCAGAGCTGTTGTCGAAAGAACTCTCATTTTCGTCAGTTGTTTTATTTGTCGTTTCTTCTCTAACAAGCAGTCGGTCGGGGTCGACTTCTTCTATCGATGTCCAACTGCAATTGTTTGTCTGCAGGTCCAATTTTTCTGTATTCTCCAAAGCTGTATTTAGCAGGGGGGTGCTCCTTCATGTGTTGGGTAAAGTAAGTGGATACTTCGGTTGGAGGGGTACGCTTGAAGCATGACCCAATTTTCTTCTTCTGGTCGACGGATAAGTAGATTATTATGATTGTTTATCTCGTCATCTAGTCGGCTCCATATACCAAACTCACCAGCTCTTAGTCTGAGGTCCTCTTTGATAATGGCTTGTATCCCGGTACTCGGATTCGTTGGAGATAGAGGACTTACCTCCTAGGGAACTTCTATTTGGAGAACTTCTCACTGCTCTATCCACAAATATTCTTCTTCCACGCCTTCTTCTTGTCGGTCATGAACCGACTCTGGCGGATTTCTCTCTTGGTCTACCACCCTAGTATTCATTCCTCTTTGCAGTGATATAGCTATTTCTCTTCTTTCTTCCCTTCTTTACAACCTCCTCTCTCTCTCTCTATTTTTTGGAAATCCACCGTACCTTTGTGTGACACTGCCCATTCGATTTCCTTTTTAGGCCGACTTTTCATTGCTGGTGATGGTATCTCTTTTTAGTTGACTAGAATCCTCTCCATTTTACCCCGACATATGACCAGCTACCCCCCCATAGCCTACCCGATGCTTTAGAAAGCTTGAAAAATTTTGTTTACTTGCTTAGGAAATATTCCCACTCCCTTTCGGCAATGAATTTCTCCCACTTATTTTGTTTCTCCGCCCAGTTAGTATTTTGTGGCGGTTTGCGTAGTAATGGACAAAGTTCGACAATATGACCCACTCCTTTTTCTATCAGGAACTTGAACAACAAGGTCGGTAAGGAACACAGTAATTTCTCCGTAAGGTCTGTATATAATTTCTTCTGAACGGCTTCTACCAAAGTTCTTTCCTCTATAGCTTGCTCCTCGCAGAATTCGTCGGTGATCTTTTCAAACCACTCCGACAGGTTTGTCCGTCCCCCTCGAATCAATTTCTCTAGTAGTTGTTGTTCGTTAGTCGCTTCCGGATTTTTCATCCAGAAGTTTCTTCAAGAGCTAGGGCACCAATTCTACAAACTTCTCATGGGTTTCAGTAAAGAACATTTCTTTTACTTGAGCAGTTGTTAATCTGTTTCTCCGTGCGTAATTCTGCAAAAAAATTCCTACCTTACACTCCCACCAGTCCTTAATCTCTTGTTCTGATATCATCTGCTTGTATTCATGTCAGATATTTACTACCGACAACAGAACCAATGTTATCTCACAGATCACATAGGGTTACCAATAATACACATTAAAAGCATACAAATACAACAGAGACAAGAGATAAGAACATAGGTAGAGTAACATATTATATTATAGTGAAAGGGTCCATACAATACAGAGAACATGAGAGAACTAAACCAAGTTCTTATCTGGCTCAACAGCGTAATATATATTATTGATAAAACAGTTACAAATAACTACCTGTCAGTTCAGTCAACTGACATGACCTTATGTGGCCAACGTAATCTCTAATTAGTCAGCTGATCGACTTAGTTGGCTTATCGTTCTAGTCGGATTACCGACTAGCTCCTCTAATAGAACGTAAGCAATGATCTTTGAATGTAAAATATAAGTTTTGAAAAATTTCAATGATTTTACCGATGAATATGCTTGCTTTTCCAAAGTACTATACTTCAACTCTGAATCCCTGAGAGTCTTACTAAAAAAAGTAATTGGCTGCTCCAGCCCTTCTACATTTTTATCTAGTAAAACAACAGCTATTGTATCCTGTGATGCAAAGGAAAAAGTCAGAAAATCTTTTGAAAAATCAGGGCTCACCAACACTGGAGCTTCTGTAAGGGCCTTCTTTATCTTCTCAAATGAATTCTTGGCCTCTGCTGTCCATTTCACTTCTTGATCTTTCTTCAACATATTTGTTATTTTATTTATAGTTTCAACAAAATTAGTATTAAACTATCTCAGAAAATTAATCTTACCAATAAATGATTGAACATGCTTCTTACTTCTAGGCAGACTGATTTTTAAAATGGCTTTAACTCACTTAGGGTCAATTCTTATTCCATCCGCTGAAACCAAATGTCCCAGGAGTTTTCCCTCCTGAAAAACAAAGTGTGACTTCTTTGGATTTAGTGACAATCCATATTTCCTGCATTTCACAAAGGTTTGTTTGAGGTGCTTTAGATGTTCTTCATCAGACTGTGAAAATACTGTAATGTCATCCAAATAAATCACAACAAACTTTTCTTTCTCCCCAATAAAGGCTATATCCATAACTCTTTGAAATGTGGCACCAACATTCATTAGACCAAATGGCATTTTGTCATACATGAAAGTACCCCAAGGAGTGGTAAAAGTTGTTTTCTCCCTGTCATTAGGATGCATAGCAATCTGATTATACCCAGAAAATCCATCCACCATTGACATTCTCTGAGCTCCCATTACTTGCTGCGAAACCTGCTCAATCTTAGGTAATGGGTAATTGTATTTTAGTGAAGCTCTGTTTAGATTACGAAAATCCACACATAATCTTATCTCCCCATTCTTTTTCCTGAGTGGAACTAGGTTAGCCACCCATGATGAATATCTGAGTGGAACAATGATTTTTGCATCCAATAATTTTTTAACCTCCTTCTCTATGACTGGGAATAAAACAGGGTTTATTCTTCTTAACTTCTATCTGAAATGTTTTACATTAGGCTTTAAAGGGAATTTATGCTGAATAATACTTGTGTCATAAGTTTTCAAGTCCTCATAGGACCAGGCAAATACATTAACATGCTCTTTCAACAATTTAATGTACCTGTTTCTTTGTTCAGCTGAAAGAGATTTCGAAATTTTCACCATTCCAGGTTGCTCTTCTGTGCCAATATTACACTCTACAACATTCTCTTCTGAATATTGCATTACTGGTTTCAGAGAAGTATCATCTTGAAAAAATTATTTCAAGGGGGGACCAATCCTTTGGGAATAAAATTGTTTTTCAATTCAATAATTTTATGTCCAGCAATCTCATTTTCTGAACATTCATCAACTTCTTCAATTTCCTCCTCCTCATCTTGATCAATCAACATATTTGAAAACTCACGAGTCAATTCCAGAAATTTCTTTTTTTCTATGTCATCTTAAAAAACCCTCCATTGTTTGATATTATCAGCTACTGAAGACCTGTATCTGACTTCAATGGGATACTTAAACTGAGTTTGTTTTGGAATTCTGAAATGTGTGGCTACTAAAGCAAGTGAATCAGGTGTTTGATTATGATATCTAGGAATAAAGGTAATCTTAAATGCGATAAAAAAGTTATCAATCATGTCCCAGACCTAATTCCTATATACTTTGTACAAATCCTGCTTTACTTAATATTTGTCGCTCACCTGCTGGACAACCAATTCAGAGTCGCCATAAACAGAAATTTGTTGAATGCCCAGGTCTTTTGCAGCATTTAAACCCAATAATTATGCCTCATAATCTGCTATATTGTTTGTGGTTACAAAATCCAATTTATACATCAAACTTATCATCTCACCACCAGGGGAAACCAAAACAATACTTACTCCAGCTCCTTCTTTGGATGAAGAGCCATCAAAATACATTTGCCACAATTCATCCCTTTGTTCAATAGAGCATTTGAATGGTTTTTCTTTTTCAACCTGCAACATACCACTAGTATTATCCTCACTTAAATGCAACATGCATGAGCCCAAATCCTTTTCTACAGCATAAAGTGGATTATTGGTTGGGTTCCTGTCATCAGTGACAATGTAACCATATTGTTATTCTCTATACAATCTCCTATTCTCTCCTCCAAAAATAGGAATTGTTGCATATGATAAATCCATTTGTAAAGTACCCCCCACCTTCTTGGCCCAAGATATCGAAAGTAACATTCCAAATTTAGTTGCGATATCTACCACTACAACATCCATGATGACACTTTTCATAGGTAACTGTGTTAAATTTACCACCATATCCTTAATCACTCCCAAACATTTAATAACCCTGGAATCAAATGCATATAAGTCCTGATAGGGTTTTATGATACTTAACCCTAAAGCCTCCATAACTTCCTTATGCATCAAATTGTGAGAAGCACCAGAATCAAGTAAACAATTATGAATCATTTGATCATGAATTGTCAATGTTATATAGAAAGGTGGAGATGAGTTTGAATCACTTTCAGTTTTATCAGCTAATGCAGAACCAATAAATATTTTAGGATGTTCCTCTTGTAAGTTCACAGTATCTGAGGGTATTTGATTAGTAGTTGCACCTATCATCTTGAGAACTAAATTTCTATAGCATCGATTCTTCATTAAATCGGTAAAAGGGACGGCAATCTTGATTTTACACAATTCATTTTCAAAATTGAATGTCTGCACATTCTTTTTTATCTCTTCAATCTCTGTAGTTTTGTCTGACTCACCTTTATCTGTTCTTTTATCCTGTGCTTGACTAGAAGAATGTTTAGGAGATGAAATTGTTTTCTTCTTCGGAATTTGAGCTACCTGTTTGGGGCCAGACCTCAAATTAATAGACCTTCTTGGTTCTGACTGACCTACTTCTGCTGAAACTTGAGGAGCCAAATCACTTTATGTTTGGTAAACATTTGCATCAAAAAAATCAGAATTTAGATATTCATCTTTTGTTAAAAAACCTTCAGCTGAAAATTCTCCAAAATAATTGATATCCTGATTTAAATCTTCATCCTGTATATCTCCACCCTCTTCAGCTTCATTTATCATATTATTTTGCAGAGGAGGGGGAACTGTTTGATCTTCATTTTCTTTCCTCTCTCTCTGTATATCATTATTTCTTCGCTCTCTAGGGATATATCTGGGTGCAAACTGACTCCTAAATTGATTAGGATTATTAGGGTTTCTTTCTCCTTCTTGTGCAGGTCTGTTTGAAGTCTATTCCATTTCCAATTTATTAAGTTTTGTTGTTAAGATTTTGACTAACTTATCCATTTCATCAATTTTACTATCAGCTGACTGTGATGTAGAGGATGCTGGAATCACTTCTTTCTTACCCTTTCTATCACATGTTTGCTGATCTGAATTCACTTTAAGTCTGTTTGAAGCTAGGATATTGGATTCTGCCTCTAAAGCAACTTCTTGCATATTCAATAAGGTAAATGGTCTACTCTCTCTCAGGTGTAAAGAGAATTCATGATCAAAAGCATTGGCATAAGTAAACTTTGCTGAAGTTTTAGAGGGTTTAATTTCTGTCGGAATCCTACCAAAGATCTTGTTAAATATTTTAGAAAAATCTACTATGGTTTCATCCTTCTTCCTCCTTAAAGCTCCAAATTCAGTAATATAATAAGTGTGGTCCTTTGTGTCACCCCATTGCCTCATAAATGCATCATGTAGCTCTTCTATCAAGGTGATTTAATTTGCTGGTAATTCCCTGAACCACTTCCTAACTTCCCCATCCAGACTCTGCAAAAACACCCTCATCCATACATCTTTTGCTTCAATGTTTTGGTTATCTGCATAACTAAGAAAAGCATCCCAATGCTCTTCAGCAGTTGTTTCAAGTCATGAAGAATGTGATAGGAGGAGACAGAAACATAGTCTATCAAGATGAAGTGCAGCCTTTGCATTGTCACGTTCAAACTAAGATTGTTGAACTTTCTAGCAGATTTTAGAACTTTTATTATAATTTCTGAGTCTCCAAAGATTTGAATGTTGTAATGTCCAGTTGCCTTTGCAATTTGACAGGATTTTAGAAGTGCAAATAATTCTGCTTAGTTATTTGTAAGTTTTATAACTCCCAATTTCAAGCCTTCCTCCTGGGTAGAAAATCAGCCCCCTTGCCCTAGCTTTCCCTAGATTTCCTTCTGATGCTCCATCAAAGAAGATTGAAACTTTATTTTTCTTTTGCCACCATTCTGTAAATTCCTTTTTTGAGATTATGACCTTCCAACTTGGTTTAAAAACAGGTCTTCCTGAACCCAACTGATGTTTATCCACGTGCATTGATCCAATCCATTTATGCTCAGCTTCAAGTTTAATGGCATCAATTTGAAAATTTCCCACTATATCCAAAAGAAGAGCCCTAGATTTTATTGCTACAATTTCTAGCTTAGTGTCTTTACTGTTAAAAACTGAATCATTTCTTGCCAACCAAATTTTCCAACATAGAAATTTCGGAATAGATTGCCATATTTTTCACCATTCACAATTGGTTGAAAGAAGACCAAGATACCTTACCTGCCAGTTCTTAAACAAATTAATAGGTTCGGAATTTGAAGGTGTAGAGAAATAAGGCATCCCACTCAAGAAATAAGCCCAAACTTTCTGTGTAAAAATGCATCCAACAAATAGATCAGTTAAAGATTCGACAGCTTAAAGACAAAAACTACATCTAAAAGGTCCAAAAAAACCACGTTTTTACAAATTCTCACCAGTTAATACTTTCTAGTGCATAAGAGTCCAGTCAAAAAATTAACTTTTGGTATTCTAGGCGATTTCCAAACCGAGTTCTAGAATTCGGCGCTGTGGACTGAGGCAAAGGAATGCTGCAAAGTCAAATAACCGCATACAGCAGTGTAGGAGCCAAAGGGACCCCAATCCCACACATCCTTGCACGTTAAATGAATGGGGGCTAGACCATAAAGTTTATTCCTCAGCGAAGACTGTTGAAAGAGAAGAGTGGGAGCATGATCTGGCGATTCTGTCCACGCAACATAGTTTCCATGGCTGTCCCAGGAACTAATATCCAAGAGTTTTAACATGCCTTTATTTATTAACCAGAGATTAATCTCGGAGAGGGATAAATCAGAATTGAGAGGAACATTACCTTTTATTTTATCATCCCACAGGAATGTATTTCTGCCATTTCCAGGAATACGATAAAGATGATGGGTAAAGAGTTCGAGTCCTCTTCTGCATAAATTCCAAGTAATTGAACCTTTGGGAGTATTTGTCATCTGAATATTTATGAGAGATCCTCCTTTAAGACATTTTTTCCAGAAAATTTGACTGACTGGATGCTTTTTATTAGAGAAAAGATGCCATAGTAATTTGCCTCCCATAGCTAAATTAACTAATCCTGGATCTCTAATCTGCAATCCACCTTCTAGTATAGGTCTTTTAACCATATCCCAATTAACCAAATGCATTCAGTTCTGGTTTCCTTTTCCACCTTTCCAGAGCAAATCTCTAATCAGCTTGGATATCTGATCCATAATCGATTTAGGGGTTAGGAGAAGAGATGATTGGTATATAAAAAGAGCTGAGAGAGTTGACTTAACAAGAGTAAGATTCCCTACCTTTGTGAGGCAATGGCCACCCCACAAGGCGATCTTTGCTTTTATCTTTCCAATGATTTTTAACCAAAGAGAAGGGTTTTTTTTCCCAGGGTTAAAGGAAGTCCCAAATACTTAACTTTATCCCAAGTAGCATATCCTTCAAACCCTAAAATATATGATATGTTTGCAACAGTTGAATGATCTACATTCCAACCATACATGATGCTTTTGCGATTGTTAATAAGAGCCCCTGAAACTATACAAAAATGATGCATAATTTTTGCAAAAACTCTTGCCATTTTGACTGAAGCCCCTCCCCATAAGCAAAGTATCATCTGCAAAGAGAGCATGGTTAATAGCTTCAACTCCACTAGTTGAATGGATTCCCGGTATAATCCCATCATTTTTCCCTGCAGTTAACTTTCTACTCAAAGTATAAACCATTAGAATGTACAGAAACAACGAGAGAGGATAGCCTTGTCGAAGACCCCTGGTAGCTCGAAAGAAGTTCGTTGGTTTGCCATTAACTAATGGCGCTATCCAAGGCTTATCAGTACAATCTTTTATCAAATTTATAAAAGCAAGGATAAAACCAAAAGAACAGAGAACTGAGTAAAGAAAATATAGCTTTACCCTATCAAATGCATTTTCCGTATCGAGTTTAATTAGCATGCCCTTCTCTTTTCTTTGAAAACTAGCTTGTATGGCTTCCTGAACTTGGATCACATTGTCCAATATATGCCTCCCTTTTACAAACCCTCCTTGAAGAGGTGATATCAACTTCCCAAGCAAAGGTTTGAGCCTGTTAGCTAAGAGTTTAGAGAAAATTCCTGAGCATAACTTTAGAGTGGTGCATGAGATGCATAAATGTTTGAGGTAATCATATTCTTGTTATGACATAGCCTTGAATTACATGATTCCATGTGTAACATGTCTAATGATGCACCTATCTTCATTTTAAATTTAGTGCTCTCTAGCTAACCTCACTAGTTACCATGTATAGAAATGTAGTTTACAATGAAGGTTAGATAAATTTGACATTGTTCAAAAGCTAAAATATGAGAGCCCCTTCATTGCATTTATATTATTTTTTGATTTAAAATTTTGTGCATTCAAGAGGGGATTTTATAACAACCATCCTAATTGATTGTTCCCACCATTTTATTAGAGTTGATATAATCACTATTAAAACACCATAACCACTCTACTCTTAAAATCCATTTGTCACTAAATAGAGGAGATGTAAGATAAGAGATTTATCTAGAGGCGATTTTATAACAACCATCCCACTTGATTGTTCCCACCATTTTATTAGAGTTGATATAATCTCTATTCAAACATCATAACCACTCTAGTCTTAAACTCCATTTATCACCAAATAAAGGAGATGTAAGACGAGAGATTTATCTAGGGGCGATTTTATAACAACCATCCCACTTGATTGTTCCCATCATTTTATTAGAGTTGATATAATCACTATTCAAACATCATAACCAATTTAGTCTTAAAATTCCATTTGTCACCAAATAACGGAGATGTATGGCAAGAGATTTATCTATGTATGATGTATTTGTATTGAGAACTAACCTTTCCATGTCAATCTCTTTTGAACGTGTGATAGGTGTATCATGAGGAAGATTTCACACCATCCCCTCCTATAGACCATGCCATCAATCAATCTAGGATTGATGAATAGTTCATGGAATATAATCTAAACTCTGTAAACACATTAGGATATGATCTTAATATACCATGCAATTTATCTATGTTTGATGTATTTGTTTCAAGAGAAGTGGCCTTCCCATGTCAATATCCTTTGATATTGTGATAGGTGTATCACAATGAAGATTTGATATCATCCCCTCCTACAGACCATGCCATCAATCAATATAGGACTAATGAATAGTCCATGGAATACAATATAGACTCTCTAAATGCATTAGGATATGATATTAATATACTAAGGGATTTATCTGTGTGTCATGTCCCCGGTCATCTTGATGGCCCTTTGAGATGATAGGGATTTATCTGTGTGTCATGTCCCCCAACACCGCTCGCCCAATCGACGAAGGGGACATGAGGTAATATGGGCTTCCAAATCGCCCAATCGCCAATTAACATGTTCCAAACATTGCAGAAATGTAGCTTTCCATATGCTAGAATGCCTAATTAACATTTACATTTGGGTTAATCGATGATTAGATTGGCCTAATGAATAATCACTATGGATATAAACAATCTGACTGTCATTTTTTAGGCTTTTCCAACATTTCCGATACAGAAATAGAAAATCAGAATCGCACAACTGTTCCTCAACAAAATAGTCCTGACACACCAACCCTGACTACTATCTTCTGTACAATAGGAGTGAGAAGTCGAAATTGCATAATGGGTTCTCCAAAAGCAACCCCCAACTTGTCGAATTCGACGTTTCGATCTTGAGAGCAAGAAATTGGAACGTATAGCGGTTCTCAATGAAACCAAACTGAAATTTACGCCTAAACATCAATGTCGCCACCTCGCCATCGAAACTTCGGTGATCCACCTGTACATTGAGCTATCACCCTCGACTTGGAAGTCAAACACCATAAATCCACCACTACTATACCAAGCAATCCTGAACTTAGATTACTGACCTTAGTACCGCCCGTTTCTCCTCTAATGTTGGTCTCACTTCCTTGGACTTAGTTCTCCTAATGTTGGACATAAAATGTCAACATGAGTCCAAACTTGATGCTCAGTGGTCACGTTGATTCTGACTGTGGTTCTTCGGTGTTGACATCTCAGTGTTGACACCAACACAATGATCCTTTCGCCAACATATAGGAAAATCCTGACGTCGACACTTCAACTTCGACATGACCCATTATTTAACAACATACTCACCAAGATTTCTCTTCTAGCATTGGACATCGGCTCTGGTCCTTCGACCATGGTAAATTACAAGTCTTCATATGATTTAGAAGCTTAATACTTAGCCATAACAAGAACACAACTAAGGCTCCATTACATGCTTCTAATATCCATATTATGCCTTCACAAAACTTAAGGTATGAGTGCATATGCAATTAAACATGCACAGTAAAAATACAGCTAATCCATACACACTATTCATGCATATATGAGCATAATTGAACACATGCATCCATGAACAATAGTTATCATTCAAATAAATAAGGACACTTATCTAAAACAACACAGGTTCAAGTAACTGACTGTGTAAGTGCGACTTTCCACTCAACCGTAGGCACTCTGCCCAACTTATATTGTTTCAGCTCTTAGAGGCCACCCCTAAGCTGGGTTATGAGTCTCCAATTTGAATTCTTTGGTTAACAAATAATAATGGACAATGAATACAAAGTGTTGCGTCCTCTCCATGCCTCCTGCATGAAAGTATTAGCAGTTTCCTGCACTACGCATCCCGTTGCGTGCATCTATATGATTCTTGCATGCTCACATCAGAGAATTCTCAGCGCCTGAATCAATATGTGCTTTCACACCCATCCCTAAATAACGCATGAACGCCTTAGCGCATGGATGACTCCACAAATTGTTAGCGTCCGTGTGAATGAAAACATGAATCCATGAATGGCGTGAGGATGGCTTCCATGAGGTATGAGAAATATGGTGGAAGAAGGACTCTTGGTAGTTGACAGAACTGTCCTTTAGTGCAGTCAACCCCATGCTTCCATAACTACAGGAAGTGACTTCCTCCACCAACATCACAAATGCATTCAATGATTAGGTTAATAGTCAAGGAAGGTACCTAGCTTATTCAAGGCACATGGCAGGATTTTGGTGAGTTCTCAAGTGGACACTTGGGAACATGGATTTGGTCTCCCATAGACCCCCTTTACTCTTCCCCTCTGGTGGATTCATATCCCCTTTGGTGCTCCTTACACAACCATTCTTGGACCATTTCATTATTTATGCACATCATATTTAGATGCATTTTCGGGTTAGCAATACAAGCCAACCATATGGTCCAATAACACATTTGCATCACATATGCCTAGTCATTCACTATCATTCACTAGTCGAGCCTTAGCCTCGAGCTCGGCACTAGGAATACATGCTAGCACATGTAAACAACTAGATAATTTAATTGAATGTGTTGCAAGGATCAAACTGGGGGTATTACACTATGTATGATGCATTTGTGTCATGCCGTGGCCTTCTCGTGTGCATCACCTTTGATCTTGTGCTAGGTGTACCATGAGGAAGATTTTACATCATCCCCTCATGTTTGTCCTAGGTCAATTAGCTATTTTCCCTAGGCCTATATTTTTACCTTAGACTTTTTATCCCTTGATTTATTTTCTCATTTTCCTAAGGTTTGGATTGCTTTGATTTCATTTCAAAATGTTTTGTGCATTTACAAATATTTTAGTTTTTAAACCTAAGCTCCTAGAGATTAATTAAAGTCTTTTCATATTTGCAAAGTTAGGATTTAATAATATATTTTGCCTATGTTTAACATAAGCTGGCAGTGGATTTCATTATTCAAAACATGCACGTTGCCAGCTTGCCAAAGTTAAGTTTTGTGCAGGGTACACTTATGAAAAGATTAGATTTTGAAGTTTGTCTCTGTTAGAGAGCCGATAGTTGGCTTTGATTCATATTGAGCATAATACCTTGAGATATCAGAAGAACATGGGGAAGGGAATCTGATTTCCCAGACTGAGGTTTTCTTGAATCAAGTGGTTCTTCGAAGCTGGAAAGATTCCATAAAGGCACTTCAAAGCTATGAGCATGTGCTTCCACATGTAGAGGAATTACAAATTGTAAAGAGATGTGTTGATTCATTAGCTGTTAAAGTTTGCATTGATCCAAAATTATTTGGATAGGCTATGATGGAGCATGGATCTATGCAAAGTCCTGGAGGAAGTGTTTTATGGAATGGAATTAGTACAAGAGTTGGACCAAAAAATGCTAATTCAGAATGGTGCTCTGGATGGTGGAGCAGGGACTCATCTTTATCCACTTACTAAGAAGAGAGCAAAACCAGTTGTTCCTTTAGGTGCCAATTATAGGCTGATCGATATCCCTGTTAGTAATTGCATCAATAGTAATATCTCTAAGATTTATGTTCTTACCCAGTTCAACTCGGCCTCTCTCAATCATTATCTTTCATGGGCCTATGCGAGCAACATGGGTAGTTACAAAGATGAAGGATTTGTGGAAGTACTTGCAGCTCAACAGAGCCCTGAAAATCCAAATTGGTTTCAGGGAACAACAGATGCTGTGAGGCTGTACTTGTGGTTTTTTGGAGATAAACAAGTCATGGAATTTCTGATTCTAGCTGGAGATCATTTGTACCGTATGGACTATCAGAAATTCATTTAGGCTCATAGGGAAACCAATGTAGATATCAACGTGGAAGCTTTACCCATGGATGAAAAATGAGATACAACTTTAGGTCTAATGAAAATTGATAATGACGACTGCATCACTGAATTTTCAAAGAAAGAGCAAAGGATACGCCTTACATGGCTAGCATGGGGATTTATGTTGTTATTAAAGATGCAATGTTGAAGCTTTTGCGTGAATAATTTCCCCATGCAACTAACTTTGGAAGTGAAGTCATTCTAGGTTCCACTTCAATTGGAATGGGGATACAAGCCTATTTATATGATGGATATTGGGAAGATATTGGTACCATCGAGGATTTTTATAATGCAAATTTGGGTATTACCAAGAAGTGAATACCAGACTTCAGTTTTTATGGTAGATTTGCTCCAATCTATACTCAATCTCAATTTTTACCACCATCAAAGATGCTTGATGCCGATGTGATTGACATTGTTATTGGCGAGGGATGTGTCATAAAGAACTGTAAAATTCACTACTCGGTTGTTGGGCTACGTTCTTGGATTTCAGAGAGAGCGATCATAGAGGATGCCTTGCTCATGGGTGCTAATTAAATCTTGCAACAGACAACAAGCAAATCGATGGAAGGTGTGATGGGGTTTGAACAGGTCTACAGTTCATTGAAAGACAAATTTAGCACAATCATTGGAATTGATCATTCGCCTATTGTACCCTCTTCTCTTGTTTGAGTTTTGAAGATATCTCAATTATGTCTTTTTCAAAAAATACTTAGAGTCAAAAGCATATGGACCTTCTTCTAGCCAATTACAAAGATCAATTGATGACAGGGTAATTGAGAGTGTCCACCGCCAAAGCAAAACCAGAAGTCGTGCTCTAGATGACCTCACAGCACTAGCTGAGGCAGCTAGGCAGATCTAATCTTAGAAGTCAATTTGGATTAGGAGTAATACATAATATTTGTCATTTTACAATTGTTTTCAAATTTGTTACACTTGTATTTTAAATTCCATTTTTGGTATGATAAGATCCTAGGAAAGTGGATCTAGGGCGACTTTCTAGGATTATCTACTCTTATAAATTATAAAGCATTTTGATAAACTGGGGGAGACACATGAGGGTTATGATATGCTTGGAGCTTGTACAATTTTGAAATGCTTATTTATGTAACAACTTCTTTGTTCTATGAATGAATTAATAGCTATTTGGAGTTAGGTTTTGAACTTATGTTGTGTGATTATGATTTGGTTTTGTTTGAACCCTTGTTTACATTGTTGTTTATATATATGTTTTCTATGTAGATACCGTGTCTGCAAGTGGATATTGATGCTTACATGATGTTTGAAATGTTATTTCAAGTACGTGTACTTTTACATATGTTGCAATGATAAACTGTTTTTCCTTGTGTATATATGCTTTGAAACCTATCTCTTGGACTGAAAGTTGTATTGTCATTCATTTTGCAAAATCTTGTCTTTATACATGTATTTTCTGATGTTTTTAGATTATTGTATCTCTATACCTTGTCTTTACACTTTTGACCTTTACATTGTTATCCACAAAACCATAAAAAACAATCTTTAATTTCTGAGGTTCTTGAACACTGCTATCCCGTAGTCTAGTTAGCATACTTTAGGATAAACATATTTTGGCGACCACACTAGGGAAGAAGCATACAAGTTCTTCCTTGGTTTGAAAACGTTTAGATCCAGTCTTTGATGGTGAACAGGGCTGGTTACATGCTTTAGACTACAATTTTTTCACTGGCGACTACATGGAGGAAGGATCTGTTGGCGACTCTAGCGTTTCAAAATGTGAAAATCCATGGAAGCCATTGTGGCTGCAAGGTTTGCACCTTTCATTTTTTCAGTCATTCTGGATTTTCCAAATAAAGTGCCTACTATGGATGAATGGGGAAACTTCCTTCCAAGATTTAGAGGAGATGGTCATGACCATCCGGCACAACACTTGATTGCGTTTCATCAATACATGGACAGGCTCGATCTTCATCATGAGGATGCATTGTTGAAAATGTTTATGTATTCCTTGGAAGGAAATGATAGACAGTGGTATCAATCTATTCCTATCTCTAGCATTTCGTCAATAAAATATTTCCATGTTGTCTTTTATGTTTATTGCAAGAGAATTTATTCTGCTGATCTCCTTTTAGAGGACTATTGCGAGCAATTTAAGTTCAAGAAATCTCTTATTAATAAGGATAAAAATAGCTTTACTGATGAAATTCATGAAGATATATTTCAAGAAAAATAAGTCCAAGAGACATTTGACAGTTTTCAGGATTCAAGACATCATTATCACGTAGAGTTTATTGTTGAAAAACCTTGTGAAGCTCAACACTCTGTTGAAGAAAATCACACTGTTGTTGAAGGTTTGCAGAACAATCTTAAAGTTAGTGTTGGTGACAATCTGACTATAGATTCATTGAATATTTTTAAAAATTATTCTCACAACGAAAAAACTGTCCCAATTTTTTACGAAGATCAACAACAATCAATTATATTTGAAGTGTGTGCTGATTCTTCTATTCAAAAGAGAAAATTTCAGTATTGTTGTGATGCTCAGGGTGTTGACAGTTATGTTGTAGATGCAAATGATATTATGTCAGGTGCATCCGCCGCTTCAAATATTTATGAAGATCAGCCTTGTACTGAAGGAATTATTGTAGAATCATTTGGCTCAAATGACTTTAGTTGTTTTCATGATGATATGATGTCACGAAAGACTTTTCAATATTTATTGAATGAAGAAAAACATGAACCTTCAGCATCACCATTGGAATTTTATCAGGCTGCTCTAATTTTTGATGAATATGATGATGATGATCTTGAAAAGCAAGATTCAGATATGAGTGATGTGGTAGAAAAGTTTCAGGTGGTTCATGAAGACATTCAGTCCATTATCCATGAACAACCGGAGCCAATATATGGCAGTTATTTATCTGAAGGTAGCATGGGAAAAGAGGACCAACTTGTTGATTCTCATGATGACATTGTTGTTAATGTTGTCCAAAAAATTATGGAGCAGATTCAATATAATCTTGATGCCTTTAATTTCCAATGTCTGAATGGTGTTTATGCTCTTTTTTCTAGCTGAACTGTTGAAGTATCGTTTGATCAACAAAGCATAGGAACAATGTGGCTTTCCATATCAGCTGAAATGCAGCACAATTGGCAGGACCCAGTGGTCATTTACATGGACTCAGAGTTTTCAAAAGGTTTCAACCTTCTATAATTTGAAATCAAAGTAGAATATGCTTTGCAAATTAAATTTCGACTTCGAATGATAAATTCTTCTTTGATTTCTATCTACATGCAAGAGGTTGTTACAATCGGTTGGTTGATATCATGGCTTCACTGGAAGTATGATTATACATGATTAATTTGTTTCTACCGATTAGAGATAGGAGTAGGCGGAAGAATAAGCTCATCATAAGAGTATGTAGATTCTTTTCAGTGTGTTGAGGTGTGTGTTCATAGTTTGAAAAAGCTACAGATATTTGGTATTTGACTCCATTACCCAATGGATTAGTAGCAGTTATGAGTGCTGGTTGACATAAATTAAAAGGCACTTGGTCTACAGTTCTTGGAAAATCACAGGAAAATTCCATCCCCTAGATGGAGCCAGTGTTTTTCCTAGGTACAGTAGCTATTTTCTCTACGCCTATCTTTTTACCTTATGCTTTTTTATCCCTTAATTGATTTTATCATTTTCTTAAGGTTTAGATTACTTTGATTTCATTTCAAAATGTTTTGTGCATTTACAAATATTTTATTTTTTAAACCTAAGCACCTATAGATTAATTAAAGTATTTTCATATTTGCAAAGTTAGGGTTTAATAATATATTTTTCCTATGTTTAACATAAGCTGGCGGTGCATTTCATTACTCAAAACATGTTGGAGACATTTACCCACCATGCACACTTAATTTGGTCAATTTGACCTTGTTAAACCACTATCCTAAGTTTTACTAACTTAATCAACATCAGATGAGCACGCTATGACATCAGCATGAGCACACCCACTCCTACCTTCAGTCAATGAGGCCAACTAAGCCTTCTCCTTCATTCGGGGAGGCTAACTGGAGCACTTCGGGGGTGATCTGAGTGTCATAAATGCACCTAATTGCTAACTAATGGTTACAATCAGTTAAGTTGAGTGGTGAAGGCGCCTCCATTCTTTATATTAATTATTTTATTAATATTTAATGAACTGGAGTCAATAGGGGCACCTCCAACCACCTATGATGGCCAATTTGAATTTAGTTAACCTCATCTGGGTTCATTGGAGTTAATGATGCACTACCACTTGTTGATTGGCATGCAGTGACATGTGTCTGATCTACTTTCAGTTAGACTCAGTCATCCAATGCACTCCGACTTCAGTTAGGACTTAGTTGATTCAATCAACACTTGATCAGTTGGTTAACTAAGTGTGTTTACTGTGGCTTATAGTCAATTAAGCTACACCCATTCAGTCAATTCGAATGAATTCCTTGGGAATTCGAATTGTCTTGGCATTCATGCACCTTGCATGATCATTGTATTGTATTATTCATTATTCATTTGATTATACATAGCCGCTACTTCCATTGCGGCACCATTTTGGCAATTATATGCTTAATTGTTTGAATTCTTTGTGAGACTATGTTTTCAGTCCCTAGACCAATGTGACAAATTAATATGGTATTAGAGCTCACGGTGGGACAAAGCTCAGATCTCTCAAAAACAAGGTTTTTGACAGATCTTGCATGAAAAATTTAGCAAAAGCTCAAAAATCCAACACTGCACCAGAAGCCAAGACTTACCACTTAATACCCCAAGTTAAGGAATTGTTGGTCAAGCTTGCTTGATCAACTATGATGGGAGTGATGAAAGCCTAAAATGTGCAGGATGTTCGACCTTACGGTGCCCCTTTTGTTGTGATTTGCAAGTTTTTACAGGTGAAAGCATTCACTCCAGCAGTTTGAAATGGATTCTTCCGTAGAACTCTTGACTCTGTTCAATTTCCATTCATGGAAAGGAGACATGGAGATCCATCTACATGCCGGAGGACTCTATACGGTCACTATGGAAACTGAAGAAGAGCCTTCTTCTGTGATAGACAAAGCTAGATTCTTGAACAAGAAAGATGAAGCATTCAGATTCTTGTGCCTCTTTGTTTCCCGGGATCTTCTTTTCCATCTCTCGGGATTGAAGACTCCAAAGGAAATTTGTGACAAATTGGAAACCCTGTATGGAAAACAGGATGATTTGAGAGTATACCAGCTTGAAAATGAATTTATGTCTCTCCAACCTTCCAATTTCGAGACCTTAAATGATTTTTTCACAAAGTTCAAGCACATTGTATTACTGTTGAAGCAATGTAAAGTGGAGAAGGAGGATGATCAACTCATCCTCACCATACTCTCCAAACTTCGAGTTGATTATTTGGTGTTTGTCTCTACATTTTGTGCAGGGAAGCTCACAACCCTAGATGGAAAATGCCTTCACTCAATGCCTTCATTGAGTCCCTAACAAGCGAACATGATAAGCTTGTCCAGATGGGGATCATCAAATCCTCCCGTGATCAAGCCCTCTATGTCTCAGGGCCCAAATATCTGAAGGGTAAAGGAAAGCAGCAGAAGAACCCAAAAACCAAATTCGAAGCTCCTAAGCCTAAAGTTGAAAACTAGTAGCATGAAGAGCCTTTCGGCTCGAAGAAGAACAAAAGAAAAGGGTATCATGGAAAGGAAAAAGTCAAGTGTTCATACTGCGGGAAGGGCTTCCACCTTGAACATGCCTGCATGAAAAAGAAACTTGATGAAGCTACTTCTCTTCTTGAGAAAAATCACATCAATCTTTTGGGAAGCTTTCGGAGGAGAGATCAGCAAGATCGGGAACCACAGCATGAAAGAGGTCATGCTCTCATGGAAAGCACTTCGAATTCCAAAGCACTCTTGATAGATTTTGGAGCTTCGAATCACATGATGGCTGAAATAGACTCTTTCTCATCTTTGGAGACTGGCAAGTCCATTCCCATCCACATGGGAGATGACTCCACAATCATATTCGAAGGACAAGGTACTGTAGATCTTAAGCATGGTTATTTTTCCAATGTTCTGTATGTACCATCTCTTGCATCAAACATCCTAAGTGTTTATCAAATGACACATACGAGAGTGCCCAAGAGAGTCTCCTTTAGGCCGAATGATCTAGAGATCATAGAACTTGCATCCAGAAAAATTGTAGCAAAAGGCCTTGCAAACCATCATGCAAAAGCCTACGAGTTCTCCCATTTTGTGGTGGATGTAAAGCCCACCGCATTGCTGACTCATGGAAATGAAGTTAATAGACTGTGGAATGAGAGGTTCGGCCACCTGAACTTCAAATACTTGCAACAATTACAGAATAATTCTATGGTTTAAGGCCTCATGATCATCAAAGCTACCACTAGAATTTGCAAGGGTTGTGTTGTTGGAAAGCACCCTTAGCATAAGTTTGATCGGGGGAAGGCAAGCCGAGCATCATGCATCTTGGGACTGATACATTATGATATCATCGGTCCCATGCCTATCACATCCATGAATGGATCAAGGGATCTTCTGACTTTCATTGATGACTTTTCTAGATATACATGGGTCTTTTTTATTAAAAAGAAGTCGGAAGTCTTGGAAAAATTCACTGAATTGAAGGCCTTGATTGAGAATGCATCTGGAAAAAAGATCAATATTTTGAGATCTGATACTGGCAGGGAGTATGTTAGTAATGAGTTACTACATATATGTTCCCAAAGTGGTATTTAGATCTAGCATTCAGTCCCCTACACTCCCCAGTAGAATGGTGTAGCAGAGAGGAATAATCGGTTTCTCAAGGAGATGACCACCTGTATGTTGGAATCAAAGAAGTTGGCTGCAAATTTGTGGGTAGAAGCCATGCATGATGCAGCATATATTTAGAAAAGAGTTCCACACTCATTCATGAAAGGGAAGAACCCTTTCGAAGCATATTTCAGACACAAGCCGGATGTGTCGAATTTGAGGGTGTTTGGGTCCACTGCATGGGCCTGAATTCTGCTTGATAAAAGGAGGGATTTGCAACCGCAAAGCATTGAATGTCTATTTATCATATATCCTAATGAATCTAAAGGTTTCTAGATGCTAGATATCAAAACAAAATAGATCATCATTGAAAGGAGTGTCAAGTTCGATGAGCCTCTTCAGGAGGTGGAACTAGTGAAGGAGAAAACTGCTGAATTTCCTTCCTATTCTATTGAATATTTGGATGATGTAATTGGGGGTGATGACCCTGATTTGGATCCTATTATTTCTGATATCAATGTAAAACAAACATCAGATGCTGAATCAGAACCTGAAGTACAAAATCATCTCCAAACTTGGGCCCGATAGACACTCTCCTCCGTAGGAGATAACATTGGAAATCCGGATGATCCAAGGAGAACCCGGTCTGATTTCAAAAGGGCAGGTATTGCGCTTTCTTGTCCTGACTATTTGATGTATGAATCTTGTTATTTGATGATAATTTCAGACCCTAAGTCCTACTACCATGCTTGGAAGGATCCGATATGGCAAGTTTCCATGGATGAAGAGATGAATTCTCTTCAGAAAAACACTACTTGGGAGCTAGTTTCTCTTTCTCCGGGAGGAAATCGGTTCAATGAAAGTGGGTGTTTCAGAATAAGGTTGCTGCTAATGGAAGAACCTGCAAATATAAGGCAATGCTGGTGGAAAAAGCTTTCTCCTAGGTCCAAGGTGTGGACTACCATGAGACTTTTGCACCGGTTGCAAAAATGGACTCCATCCGCCTAGTTTTGGCAATTTCTGCATCTAAGCACTGGGAAGTGCATCATATGGATGTTAAGTCTGCCTTTATACATGGAGATATTGATGAGGATATATACATGAAGTATCCTGAGGGATACATTTCTGATCTATCTTTGGTTTGCAAGCTAAAGAAGTCACTATATGGGTTAAAACAGGCCCCAAGAGAGTGGTATTCCAAGATGGATGCCTTCCTTCTCTCGCAAAACTTCCAAAGGTGTAAATCAGATCCAAATGTGTGTATACAGTAGTCTGATGGTCATTTGATTATTATTGTTTTATATGTTGATGACTTACTGATTACATGTAGCACAATTACTTCTATTTCAGTCATCAAAACTGCTCTCCACAATGCATTTGAAATGAGCGATTTGGGGCTCTTAAAGCAATTTCTTGGGCTCGAAATTGAGAATTTTTTTGATCGGATAATGGTAACTCAGTCCAAATACATATCACACCTGTTATTCAATTTTAACATGGCTGAATTTAAGGCTTCTCCATTCCCTTTCCTTTCAGGGATCAACCTTGAAGAAGGAAAAAACACACCTCCCATGGATTGCACTATTTATCGACAGCTGATAGGTAGATTTCTCTACTTGAATCATTCTCAACCTGATATATATTATGCCATGAATGCTGTGTCAAGATACATGCAACAACCTCACGACCTTCACTAGAAGGCAGCCAAGAGGATCCTCCAATATATTCAGGGAACCAAGACCTACGCCATTCACTATGCTGCAGACTCCGACCTAGAGCTGGTTAGTTACACAGATTTTGATTGGGCGGGTGATTATATTGATCGAAAGTCTACTTCTAGATATGTCTTCATGTTTGGTGGTGGCCCCATTTTCTGGTCTAGCAAAAAGCAGGCCGCCATAGCATTGTCTTCAACAGAGGCTGAGTACCGAGGAGCGGTGAATGCTTGAATCCAAGCTGTTTGGTTGCAAGGCATTATTTCAGAGTTTGATCTTGGTAGTATTTTGTCCACTGTCCTATTTTGTGACAATCAAAGTGATATTAAGATATCCACAGATCCAGTTACCAGGCAGAGGACCAAGCATGTAGAGATACACATGCACTATATTAGGGAATTAGTGCATGATAGGACCATCATTTTGCAATACTGCCCAAATGATGAGCATATTGCAGACATATTCACCAAGAGATTTTCAGAAAATAAGTTCACTTATCTCCGTTCACTGTTGGGGGTGAGTTCATCAGGGTGATCAGACTAATTTCAGTGTTCAACTTGAGGGGGGGTTTTTCCCACTGGGTTTTCCCTCTTTTCCTCACTTAGATTTATTTTTGAGCATTGTTTAAGTTTCATTATTGTACAGGGTGACCTATGGCCTTTGTTGTTGGGGCCCTAGCATTTTATGCACTTTATGTTTCTACTCCTTTGAGTATAGCTTAAGGGGGGGTGTTAGAGACATTTACCCACCATGCACACTTAATTTGGTCAATTTGACCTTGTTAAACCACTATCCTAAGTTTTAATAACTTAATCGACATCAGATGAGCACACTATGACATCAACATGAGCACACCCATGCCTACCTTCAGTCAAGGAGGCCAACTAAGCCTTCTCCTTCATTCGGGGAGGCTAATTGGAGCACTCCGGGGGTGATCTGAGTGTCATAAATGCACCTAATTGCTAACTGATGGTTACAATCAGTTAAACTAAGTGGTGAAGGTGCCTCCATTCATTATATTAATTATTTTATTAATATTTAATGAACTGGAGTCAACAGGGGCGCCTCCAACCACCTCTGATGGCTAGTTTGACTTCAGTTAACCTCATCAGGGTTCATTGGAGTTAATGATGTGCTACCACTTGTTGATTGGCATGCAGTGACATGTGTTTGAGCTACTTTTAGTTAGACTCAGCCATCCATTGCACTTCGACTTCAGTTAGGACTCAGTTGAGTCAATTGACACTTGATCAGTTGGTTAACTAAGTGTGTTTACTGTGGCTTATAGTCAATTAAGCTACACCCATTCATTCAATTCGAATGACCTCCTTGGAAATTTGAATTGTCTTAGTATTCATGCACCTTGCATAATCATTGTATTGTATTATTCATTATTCATTTGATTATACAGAGTTGCTACTTCCATTGCAGCACCATTTTGCCAATTTTATGCTTAATTGTCTGAATTCTTTGTGAGACTGTGTTTTCAGTCCTTAGACCATTGTGACAAATTAATAAAACATGCACGCTTCTAGCTTACCAAAGTTAAGTTTTGTGCAGGATATACTCATGAAAAGATCATATTTTGAAGTTTGTCCCTGTTAGAGAGCCGACAGTTGGATATGATTCGTACTAAGCAGAATACCTTGAGATATCAGAAGAATATGGGGAAGGGAATCTAATTTCCCAAAATGTGGTTTTCTTGAATCAAGTGGTTCTTCGAAGCTGGAAAGATTCCATAAAGGCACTTCAAAGCTGTGAGCATGTGCTTCTACATGCAGAGGAATTAGCTGTTGATTCATTAGCTGAGGAATTAGCTGTTGCTTCTACATGCTTCTACATGTTGATTCATTAGCTGTTAAAGTTTGCACTGATCCAAAATTAATTGGATGGGATATGATGGATCATGGATCTATGCAAAGTCCTGGAGGAAGTGTTTTATGGAATGGAGTTAGCACAAGAGCTGGACCAAAAAATGCTAGTTCAGAATCGTGCTCTGGATGGTGGAGCAAGGAACCGTCTTTATCCATTGACTAAGAAGAGAGCAAAACCAGTTGTTCCTTTAGGTGCCAATTATAAGCTGATCGATATCCCTGTTAGTAATTGCCTCAACAGTAATATATCTAAGATTTATATTCTTACCCGGTTCAACTTGGCCTCTCTCAATCATTATATTTCATGGGCCTATGCGAGTAACATGGGTAGCTACAAAGATGGAGGATTTATGGAAGGACTTGCATCTCAACAAAGCCCTGATAATCCAAACTGGTTTCAGGGAACAATAGATGCTGTGAGACAATACTTGTGGTTTTTTGAAGAGCAACAAGTCATGGAATTTTTGATTCTAGCTAGAGATCATCTGTACCATATGGACTATCAGAAATTCATTCAGGTTCATAGGGAAACCAATCCATATATCATTGTGGTAGCTTTACCCATGGATGAAAAATGAGCAATAAATTTTGTTCTAATGAAAATTGATAATGACGACCACATCACTGAATTTTTAGAGAAAGAACAAAGGAGATTCCTTACATGGATAGCATGGGGATTTATGGTGTTAGTAAAGATGCAATGTTAAATATTTTGTGTGAACAATTTTCCCACACAAATGACTTTGGAAGTGAATTCATTCCAGGTGCCACTTCAATTGGAATGGCGGTACAAGCCTATTTATATGATGGATATTGGGAAGATATTGGTACCATCGAGGGTTTTTATAATGCAAATTTGGGTAATACCAAGAAGCGAATACCATACTTCAACTTTTATGATTGATCTGCTCCAATCTATACTCAATCTCGATTTTTACCACCATCAAAGATGCTCAATGCCGATGTGACTGACAGTGTTATTGGTGAGGGATGTGTCATAAAGAACTGTAAAATTCACCACTCGGTTGTTGGGCTACGTTCTTGGATTTTAGAGGGAGTGACCGTAGAGGATTCCTTGCTCATGGGTGTTGATTAAATCTTGCAACAAACAACAAGAAAATCGATGGAAGGTGTGATGGGGTTTGAACAGGTCTACAGTTCATGGAAAGACAAATTTAGCACAATCATTGGAATTGAGCATTCACCTACTATACCCTCTTCTCTTGTTTGATTTTTGAAGATATCACAATTATGTCTTTTTCAAAAAAGACTTAGAGCCAAAAGCATATGAACCTTCTTCTAGACAATTACAAAGATCAGTTGATGATAGGGTAATTAAGAGTGTCCACTGCCAAAGCGAAACCAGAAGTCATACTCTAGATGACCCCACAACACTAGCTCAGAGCACTAGCTGATGCAACTATGCAGATCTAATCTCAGAAGTCAATTTGGATTAGGAGTAAAACATAATATTTGTCATTTTACAATTGTTTTCAAATTTGTTACACTTGTGTTTTAAATTCTATTTTTGGTATGATAAGATCCTAGGAAAGTGGACCTAGGGCAGCTTTCTAGGATTATCTACTCTTATAAATTGTAAAGCATTTTGATAAACTGGGGGAGACACATGAGGGTCATGATATGCTTGGAGCTTGTACAGTTCTGCAATGCTTATCTGTGTAAGAACTTCTTTGTTTTATGAATGACTTAATATCTATTTGGAGCTAGGTTTTGAACTTATATTGTGTGAATATTCTTTGGTTTTGTTTGAACCTTGGTTTACGTTGTTGTTTATATAGATGTTTTCTATGTAGATATTGTTTCTGCAAGTGGATATTGATGCTGACATGATGTTTGAAATGTAATTTCAAGTACATGTACTTTTACATATGTTGCAATGATAAACTGTTTGTTTATTCCTTGTGTATATATGCTTTGAAACCTATCTCTTGGACTGAAAGTTGTACTGTCATTCATTTTGCAAAATCTTGTCTTTATACATGTATTTTTTGATGTTTTCAGATTATTGTGTCTCTGTACCTTGTCTTTACACTTTTGACCTTTACATTGTTATCCACAAAACCATAAAAACAATCTTTGATTTCTAAGGTTCCTGGACACTGCTATCCTGTAGTCCAGTTAGCAGACTTTAGGATAAACACCTCCTATGAACCATGCCATCAATCAATTTAGGATTGATGAATAGTTCATGGAATACAATATAGACTCTTGAAACACATTAGGATATGATCCTAATATACCAAGGGATTTATCTATGTATGACATGTGTCAAGAAGTGGCCTTCCCATGTCAATCCCTTGATCTTGTGATAGGTGTATCACAAGGAAGATTTGACATCTTCCCTTCCTATGGACCATGCCATCAATCAATCTAGGACTGATAAATAGTTCATGGAATACAATCTAGACTCCTTAAACACATTAGGATATGATCCTAATATACCATACTCCCATGGTCCAATAACTTTTACAACCACATAACATGACATCTTATCCCTAAATACCCATCAATGTATCTTCTTAGGGAAGAGAGGGGAGTGTTACAACATGTTACAACACTAGGGTTCATATTGGAGACACCTTTGTATGTTCTTAGGGAAAAGAAGGGGGTGTTACAATATGTTACAACACCAGGGTTCATATTGGCCGACACAGTGCATTAATTTTCTTAGATTCTTAAATTGGCTGTAACTTATTAATTTTATCTTGTAAATCCAAACATCCGGGATGAGGGATTTTAAAGGATTACACATCCAAACATCACGTAAATATTTTAACATAACACGTAATTGTTTTCATCAAACTTCGGTTCTCATCAAATTGGCACACATAACGCAATAATTTGACAAAGAGAACAAATTAACTTCTCTTATTATAGGTTTTTTAACATCAAATTAACTTCTCGAGTTATATTTTTTTTACATTTTCTTCCTGTTGATAAAATTATCATAGAATGTTTTTCTTGCAAACTCTTTTTTTTGTATAAATATTTTTTTAAGAAAAGTAAGGTTCTATAAGGGAAATGTTTAAAAAGATGGTTTATCAAAACACTTATAGAAATATCATATCGATATTATTAAAAAATTAAAGTATTTCATTAAATTTTCAAAATCAATTTTATTTATTAAATCGATTAATTTGAAACCCGTTTTTTTACGAAGAAAACCTTTTTTTCACATAAATATCCATTATCATACAAAAGTGGAGAGAATACTAAAAAAATAAGTGATATTAGCAACAAAGCTACTAAATACCAGTCTCTAGAAAATGTTTTTGTAAATAATAAAAACCTATTTTTATAATTAAATTACAAAAATTAATAATAAACATTATATCTAAGTAAACTTTACTCTCAATTTAAAAATAATATGCACATTGATTTTTTTAATCAATTTGTTTAGTATGTACAATGAAGTAACATACTTTTACAATTTTACAAATATATCTTAAAATGCATATTAGAAAAATATAATCAAAAGATAAATTCCATAATGTACAACTCGCTATTCCATCAAATATTTCTTGATAAAAATCTCTTATCGATACCATAATGACATTAGCCCAACATTGACTAAACTTCGAAAATTTCATGTCCAAGAATATTTTACTTCCTCATTGGAAAAGATTGTGTTTCTTAATTTGAGCTCAAAGCACTTCCATGTGGATAAATATGCTTATCTTTAAATGAAGCAAAAAGCAAAACAAACACATTTATAAAGATATTGTCCTTCCCAAGAGTATTTAAAGATCTCTTAGCACTTTCTATCATACCTAAGTTTATATAAAATTTGAAAAGTAGGCTTTATATGCAATTGTTTTTAAAAAAGGTTACGGTTTTAAGAAACAGTAACCAGATATAAATTTGTAAATAAAATTAGAATTAGAAGGCCAAGAAATTGATGTGGGTATGATGCAATAATTTATGTTTTTTTTAAATAACAATACTATGGTAATATTTTTAAAAAAGGTTATAGTTTTAAGAAGATATAAATTTGTAAATAGAATTAGAATTAGAAGGCCAAGAAATTGATGTGGGTATGATGCAATAATTTATGTTTTTTTTTTAAATAACAATATCAGGGTAATATGAATTTTGAAGATGATACTGGATATTTTAATATCTAAAAATAAATTTAATGATTTAAATTATGTAATTCCAACAATTTTAGTTAAATTTAAGGAAAATGGCCATAAAACGTTTAGACAACTCTTTTTGAAATAGAATACCTCTAGAAAATGACCAAACCTCCAATCTAGGCCCTCCTTAACTAGTAACAAACCTTTGCATTTCATGAAGTTGATGGATAAGTGGACATCAATTAAGTTTGGTGGTAGGTTGCAAGCTACATTGTTGATCATTTTTAACCATTTTTTTTTTTTAAATCTTGTTTGCTGAAGACAAAAAATGTATCTAGCCTTTTTAATTAATCAAAATCAAGAAAATACAATTATAATGTGGCATATAATTTAGGAGTTGGATAAACTCTAGACCATTTGCACCTTTCACGACAAGTTTGGCCGAAATTCGACAACACGATTTGCTGTTGAAATGAGATTTTCAGTGTTGAAATTGCAATTTTTATTGCAGAAATGGATTCAGGACCCTTGATTATCCCTGGGGCACCCAGATTATACAATTCCAATCACTAAAAACTACCATTTGAACAATTTCCGCCGGATTTTGGCTAGAAAACTCATCGAATTTCGGGTGCAAATGGTCGAGAGTTTAACTTTCACCTATAATTTATCTAATGAAATAAAATCCAAAAAATATAATTATTTTGTAAAATAATATAATTATAAAATAAAATTTACATAGTAACACTAAAAGCTTTATACTTATTCTTTAAAATTTCGATACTCTCTGGATTAATTAAAAAATGAAAACAATAGTCACATCCAAAGGTGACTCTTTGTTCACAAAATGACCATTATTTTCGACTTAACCATCGACCCTTTGGTTGGAAAATGACCAATCCAATACCAATAACGTTAAGTTATGAGACCAACTTGTAATGACGGATACCACACATATAACCACCTATAAAAACTAACTAGACATGACACTGGTATAACTTGCATCTTTCCTCGACTTGTTGAGGATGGAGTTTGTCTTGTGCAGTTCCTTTGCTTCGTCGACATGTGTGAATGTGAAAACTATTCCCTTGGCTTGAAGTATGTGAGCATTATGACTACCTCGCGCTTACTTGGTCGTTTGGCAATCTGCTGCTGTACACGTAGCATAGCCATGAAGAATATGTGCATGCCTCCTCCATTGGGATGCTATCGAGCCTTGGATCAATAATCTTCATAACTTATTCCTTGTTGCAATCGACCATCTTCTTCACCCAACCTCCGATGTTCACATCCTCTTCAAATTCACTTTTACCCACTTGACATGTCCCCTGTGATTAGCTCAAGCAAAACCATCGAATTTGTAATCTATAAGTTTTATTTTGCTTATTAACTGATTTGGAAACTTTTGTAGGATCACACCCTTGTTGTTCATACCCCTAACTAGTGGATAATGTTGATTCAAAGTCCATTTCCATCCATTTTGATGTCTACATGGTTCCCAACATCCATTCACTGATCTGTGTGTCTTTTTCTTTGGCTTCCATGTGATAGTGTGAATTTATGGTCACTAGCCCGCGCGATCCATCCACGTGGTCTTTGTAACTTGTAACTCATGTGACCATCCTACTATTCTAAGAAAAAATGCATGGTGGTGTATTTTTTTTTGTCTTTTGTGCCTGATTCATTACAAACAATAGTCCCAATGGTTACCCATTCATGCTAAGGGATTACCAAACAAACTACAAATTGTTTTTCAATCTTTAAATACCAAATTACATAGTCTAAGTTTAGTTTTTTGCTTTCAAAACACGTGTTTATCTCTCACTTGAAGCACACACCAAGGGACCTAAAGTCTCCTTTCATTTTGAGTATCCTCTTCGTCTTGCACTCACAAGTGATCTTGATGAATAAAAAAATTTGAAATGTTTGAAATACCTCTCTTGTCACACCATTTCATCAAACATGGACCCATTAAAATCAGCTTGCAACATAATCTCAACCAATAAAATAATATATCAAAGAGTTCATAATTTTTTTTAGTTTTGTTAGAATTGATTGGGTTATGAATCCAAATAATGGCCACCAATATTATTCATATGAACCAATAGTGGTCGTGACTTTTAGGGAACCTTTTAAAATCTTCTATAAGCAAGTGTGATCAAACCCAAATAAGAAAGTGAGGCGCCCAAGTGTTGGGTTATGGAATTGACAGCTTTCACTATCTTTTTCCCTCAGTTTTAATCCTTGTTAATGCTTATTTGCAGGATTTTGGTTTAAAGTGTTTTCCATTTGCATTTCTTAGTATTTCGTTGAGTTTTGTTTAACGTCAGGAAATATTAATGTAGTTTGTACTTATATTTGAATAATGACTTTATTTGGGAACTACTCTATATCAATGTCTTGTAGATGCGAGACTTGATTGCCACCAACCATGTAGCCACTTTTGAAAAATATATTCATTATGGGTAATGGATTTTTATTATTCTACCTTTCCTATATGTTTCAAATTATGATTTAAAACTTATTGACGATAAAATGGACAAATTGGTGGTAAATATGAGTGCATATTTGGTTAATCTACAAAGATTTGAAGACCTCCATTTAATATATGATGGATATAAGAAGCCAATTTCTATTAGTCATTTGGGATGGGTTTTGGGCATATTTGATAAAGGAGGATATGAAGATGCTCCAGAATGAAAGTGTTCCAATTCTAGAGAGGACAAAACCATCATGTAGAGATCGACAATAGATTTTTGGTGACGTTCGTTTTGCCTCAAACAAACTCTGGATGATCGAGATATTAAACTTTGAAATTTCGGTAGAACAATGCTTTATTGTGCAGAAAGGGAAAAAAGGATGCCACATGGCACCACTGAAAGGGTTCCACGAGTCTTATTCGGTTGCACAGTAGCAGATTGAGTTAGCATATTACAACTAAATTGGCAAGTACATGGACCAATGTTATGTTGACATGTAGCAAGTTAGATGGCAAAACGAATGGTGACATGAATCAATCCAAAGCTGCCATGTGGCAACGCAAGGCCACTATATTGTTCTATTTACCAAAAAATTATGTGAGGGAGCATGATTTGAACCTACGAGTTTGACCCAACCATATGTCATTCAAAACTTTAGTTATGCCATCAAAAACTAATGCAAAGTTTGCAAGGTGGGAATGTGCTATGTTTATCACATGCCACGATGTTGTTGGGTGTTCGAACTTGCGCAAAGATTGTTGGGTGCCCTCATGCCATATTTTAATGGTGGAATTCATTGTTGGTTTCCAAGCGTGGAACGATTATGGACCATATATAAAGTATTATATTATGGTTTAGTTGGAGTTTGGACTATATGTCCAAAACAAGACATGCCACCATGGGGGTGAATGCAACGAATAAAGTCCAACACCAAAAATATATGGTTGGTTAAACCACATTATTATGGTTAATACATGGTTGGTTCAACCATATTATGGTTTTATGTAATATTTGTTGGCAATTATTCCATGTTGGTTGGTGGTGACCACAATTAATGTTTGTTTGGATAAGGCATTTGGTGAGAGGAGTCAACGGAACTAGGTCCATGGAGACCTCCAAGCACTTGCCATGACAAAGGTGTTAAAGCTTTGGACAAAGTTTAGAATATGCCTTTTTTGTGTTTATGCGCTCCTTATTTAATTCCTTAGTGGGTATTTCATTATGGTTTGAGAATCCATTATGAGAATAATGTTACCATGGGATTTATATGAAAGTTGTGATAAAGTATTGGAAACCAAAGAATGTTTCCATGGGTTTTTATTATAGTTTGGTCATAAGGAAACTATTTGAGAAGTATGATGGTAATTAGCCATGTGCATTGTAAGAGTGTTAGTCGAATACCAAGATGTCACTTATTCAGTTTTGTGGCATTGTAAAACGAGAGAAGTGGTTATGTGCACTTTGTTGTAGTGGTTTTTAAAGATTATGGAAGTCTACCATTAATGCATTTTATTTACTTTAATGTTGCTGTATTGTAAATGAGGTTTTTGGTATCCATGTTGTGGGAGTCCCATATGTTACGGAGAGAAACTTCCTATGGCTTGGGGGTACCACAACAGATAGTATGACACCAGAAATCAATAATTTCCAATATGCAAGAGCAGTAAAATCATCTAACACTAAGGGATATATAATCGTACCTTATTCTGGACAGTTGAAGTAGATCTCCGTTGAGCTTTTCCAATCACACTTGTATTCCAAATTCACTTTCAACAACAACAAAGAAAGCAATCATGATATATAATAATGTGTTAGACCTACTCTAGCATATATAATCAATCATGTATAAGCAAGTAAATACATCCATGGATTTAATATTCATATTTAAAATGCACATGTATTGGACAGGAAAATATATTTCTATTAATAAAACAAAGATACAATAGTGACAAACTTTGTCAACACTTCTGCAAACCGGAGAAACCGAGTCCTCCACCTGGGCCTCCACCACTTCAGTCCTCCATCTCTCAATAGCAAGCTCACAAAGCAAAGACAAGCTTGGTAAGAACACTATGTGCTCCAAAGAGACAAAGGGATGCAGACTCAAGTATAAGCAAAACTGAGGCAACAACGGACTATAGTTTCCTTACTCTTCAATTTCCCCTCCTTCATGTATCCAAGAGGCTCAATATATAGCACTCCAAAAAGGTAATGGAGGGTCGAGTCTGAGCATTGTCAAAGCATATGGAAGGCCAAGAGACAAGATATTCAAACTCATGTGAGGAAAACTCCAAAAATATTTGTCTTTATGCACACATCTCGATGTATGCGGGTTTGAGGTCAAAAGCTGCGTATACACGCGTGTATGGCTTTAAAAGTCGTGTATAGGTATAAACATGTGATTTTTGGGGATAATATTGGACCATCAAAGTATAATATAAGTTCATGGGGTCCAAAGAGTCAGCATAGGGACATGGAAGACCATACAGGTGTGATCTACCAGGTGTGGTACAATCAGCTATAACAGATGCCCCCTAATGTGTGAGGTTAGAGGGGTAACATGATGGACTAAATACATCATATAATCCATCCCAGAAGTGGAGTAATGAAGACCTAGGTGGAACAACCAACCACTCATCAGTACAATACAATGATCAATCTCAGCATGTGACTGCAAATACATATAGCAGTCCCGGATACATAAGAGTACAATGGCCATGAATAGGCATGATATATAAATGTCATGTGTGGTCATTGCCACGTACAATATACAATGGATCAAGATCTCCATAACAGATGAAGATATCTGATATACACTGGAATTTGATCACAAGAGCTGAAATCTCATGAAACTGACACGATCGAGGAGGCAACATATATGGAATGCCACCAAGCTAGAAGGTCTTCTACATAAACCGCTATGAGTACATGTCCTACTATGTGAATATATGTGTCGAGGTCGAACATAGTAGTCCATCGTTTGATTACCGGTCATTGATGTATACCGTTAACAGACACGAGATAACCCACTGATAATGAAAATGGGAATCAAGGTACAAAGTGTAATCTAAAAAGTGTGAATAGATGTGTTGAGGTCAAACACTTGGAAGAATCCATTGATCATGGGACATTGATGTATTCCCAAAACTATCGATGGCGAGAGAACCTACCACTGATGATTGTAAGTCTCAAGGAACTCAAAGGACTCTAGACTCCTATTCCAGAATAAATGATATGAAGTCGATGGAATGGAATCCGCTGGAAGGAGGGCATTAAGGCATCCCCCATCAACCAACATGAGGTACTCAGCAATGTTGTATAATGTGGAAGAACTTGAACAAGATGCACGAACTAGTAACAGTACCAGGAATGATCGACATGCAAAGTCAAGATAATGAGGAATGGCCGACTCAGGCTTCAACTTCCTTCGAACAAGAGCATAAGGAAAGTGGTGACTGAAGGTAGGCAACATGGACTCGATATGCAAACTGGGACATCTCCGTGACACAGGAGGCATCAACATAGGCTCCATGGGGACTGGAAGCATAACCAGCCGGTGGAGATAAAATCAGAGTAATGAGTACAACTCCTAAAGTCAAACTAATAACCAAACCAACGGATGTGATATACAGTGCTCTGTTCGAAGGCGACATGACTCAACTTCTACCAAAGATGATATCATTTCTCATCCGACTTTTTATGTTTTTTGATTTTTTTTGGACTTTTTTCAGATATTTTGAAAAGCTTGAAAAATAATAAAAGTGCTTTATAGTACATATCTAGGAGGAGACGAGTGTCAGGGGCAAGCAAACTAGTTCCAAGCAGTGGAACATACCTATGCTCAATGCAAGGAAGTATGTGTAGGATAACGACACTCGGGGGAAGGTATCCTTCTGGTAACAGGGTTATCAAGTTGCAAAGGATATGTAAAAGGATCTGCTTGGCTAGACATGAGACAAGCTCATGCTACATGGCTTATAACTCTGACGCAGGGAGCCGGTATAAAGATAAATAGGCAAGCAAAACTCATGAAATGCAATTACAACTTGATATATACAAGGGATTCCTTAGGGAAAAGACAACATAAAGTTCAAGAGGAGTATGAAGCTCTTGCTTAAGGACATGGCAGGATTAAAAAGGGACTCCCCAAACCTAAAGGGGAAATCTCAACATGGGAACCAAATGCAAAATAGGATCTATCTGGGGAACCCATGTATAGGAAGGCTCTAGCATTCGCACAATATCACTTCTAACAACAGCATGACGGTTCTAGGACATTATGGAATGGGTTCGTACCTAAGGTTAAGATGAAATGACCATACGTCCATGCAAAATGCAAGCGGATGTGAAATCCTAACCTATATGCTAGTTCAGACATTATACCTGTGACAAGTATGAACAGATCAAAGACTCGTTCAAAACGTGCTCAAATCGGGCCCCTGCAACACAAAATTAGGCTAAATGGTCAAAAAATGGTCCAAACTATAGGAAAGTGGGTAAAAATTCCAAATTTTTTTCTATAAAATAGTGAATTTTTTTTTTTCCATACCATTTGGAAATTTACCCAACATAGTGCTTTTAGACCAAAAACTTGAGAAGCTGATCCCGGGAGCATCGGTGGACGAAATCACACACTGTCTGGTTCAGGTAGATCATAATGCCATTCTCTTTCACTTTCATGCTTTTATTTTTAATTTTCATGGTCAATTTTTTACTTTGGGCCATCCCAAAATAGGCGGTTTCGGCCCACACAGAAAACAACTATTTTTCCGCTTATAGGGCGCAGAAAAAGCCGTGATAGCCATGTATGTACGCGACTATTTTGAAAACAATCGCATATAGGGTCACAAATAACAAATTCAAGGGTAAAAACTAATGAAACTTAGAAATTCTTGTGCAAGATGGTCTTATAGTGGAGAGAACGTGAGCATGAAGACGTTGATAGGGACGTGCAAGCTGACTTAATGGCTCAACAAGCTTTGAGGGCTTGTGGTTTATACAAGTTCTGGTGCCTTGGTATCTTGAGGGAAAAACCAAGGCTACTCCAAATTCTAGTAGACTATTGGGATCCTGACTCATAGACATTCTAGCTAGAGGGGATGCCCCTCATCCTCGAGGTTGAGGATATCTATTTCATTACAGGATTGTCCCACAGAGGGGAAGTGGTGAACCTACGAGCTCGTGGGATAGGAGGCTGTCTCACTATAGAGGAATACATTGTTGTTTGAAGCCTCCCAGATACAGTAAAGGTTGGGATCCAAATCCAAACGGGCTCGATCGAGAACCTAGCGCTGAAGGCCATACTTTTGGCACTTGGCAGGATAGTAGAGTTGGAATCCCTCCACCAAGATTCTAGGCCATTGATGTTATATGCAGTGGAGTGTATGTGGCCTACCATTTACAATTGGAGTACCTCACTACTGAGCAACATGAAGCAACAACTCATAGACTACAAGATGGGAAGGGTGAAGAACTTTGGCTTCGACAACATCTTGAGTGCTTTTTTTTTTGGGTGTGTGTCGGGGCTAAGCCTAAGAGTTGAGATTTCCCCTCACGGTCCTTGGGATCCAGCTCAGCTGCGTTGGGCAAATGCTATGCGAAGAATAGGAGGGGGGCGAGTAGCCAACCCCTACCCATGAGACTTCTTTCTCTGGTGGTGCAGGAAAATCATTGCCATAGATGACTACCCATATGAGGGGATAGAATTCCGTGGAGACCTTGATATTCCCATTCCACCAAGCTCTGCATATGGAGAGATAGGTAACGATCCCGACTCAAACTTCTTTTTTGAATTATTATTATTTTTTTTGTGTTTTTTATATATGAAATAAAAGACATGTTTTTGGTGTGATGACATATAGTGATACTTGGTCATGTATATGTAGATGTGGGTCCTAGATGGGCAGATGGTTTCCCTCTTCATCGACGGAGGAGAAGAGGGGATGAGATCATGGGTGTGGATGTAGAGCGTATGCTCCAAAGCATTCACATGGACTTTGTTTGATTGACACGTAGAGTTCCCATGGCGCAAGTTGAGGACTTGCCTGAGGCCATGCAACGTCAGGTGGTGGGTGTGCCACACGCATGGGTGCATTTATTCCGTCTAGCTAGAGTCGTAGTGTGGTATCATGATCAACACCATCCCCCCTAGGCTTAGAGTCTAGGGTGTATTTTTTTATTATGATGAACATGTAGTATATTTTGGTGGTTCGGAAGCCCCATTTTTGTATATGACATTATGTATTATGGCACCACATTTTTGGACTTATATTTTAATGAAAAATACTTATGATGATCGATTATTTTATTTACATGTGTAAATGTGTTTGTGAATGCTGTATCATTTGTGAAACAAATGCCAATCTAGTACATAATTTGCATATGAATCAACAACTTGATTAAAATTTCTTGTAATATGAATGTATGTTATGTTCTCAAACTGTCGTTCTAGCAACCTTACATGGAAGAATCGTCGTAACAAAGTTGTATCCCTAACATGATACAAGCCATTTAGCTGTGAGACCACTAACTGCGAATCAAGACATACCTCAAGAGAGTGAATACCATGCGAAATGACATCACACAATAACTCAATCACGACACTATACTCAACAATATTGTTTGATGAAGGCCGTAGACAAACATGTCCTGAAGACAACACTTGACCCGTAGGAGTATAAATCACCCAAGAAGCCAAAGTTGAGTTTTCAATGTGGCGGCTAGCACCATCAGTGAAACCTACATAAATTGAAGACTTCATCAACATCTTCCACAACAAATGGAAGCAAGTCAACGAACTCGATCACCACAAGAATACCAAAACTAAGCTATGCAAATGTACAATAATATACAACAAATCGGCCTCAGCTGAGAATCATGCATTATAATTTTTAGGATAGACCCATTTGTAGGCTCCGCCAAGGTTGTCCCTTCATAATCGACTAACTCGTAGGCACCTTTATCTAATACCCACTTGGAAACGTAAGGACCATGCCACATAGGGTTAAACTTTCCTGCCCCCATGGGTTCCTTAGCTTGGTCCCAAAAAAGAAACAAGTCACCTTCACTAAACCTCCTAGGATGGACATACTTATCGTACTGGACCTTAACGCGACGCTTATTAATCTCAAGAGCCACTAAAACATCTTGATGCTGCTCATCAAGTTGCTCTGAGTGGACCAAACGCTTTTCCAATGTGGAAGTCTCTAGTAAGCTCCAAGGCTATCTTCAAAGAAGGGATTTCACACTCAACCGGTAAGATCGACTCCACCCCATGCACATTAGAGGAAATTTCACCTCAAAATGGGAATTTTAACTTTAACTCTAATTCCATGTCATCATGTGTTAGCCAATGAAATTGCTTTAAATTTGAAATACCGTATAGGTCTTAAACACTTTTTTAATATAAATTTGGGGATAGGTATCATAAAAAAACTACTTTTTTTGTTTGTATTTTCGACATATCTCCTCGTGTTTTTACTCAAATTTTGATCGAGAGAGCTCATTGGATGTGGAATTAAATTCCGCATCCAACGAGTACCCACTCGGCATACTTTTGAAGGACCCCACTACCCCAAAAATAAGAAATACCTGAAAAACATGATGATGACATCATCATCACATTTTTTTAGGTATTTCTTGTTTTTGGGGTAGCAGGGTCTGTCAAAAGTATGCCGAGTGGGTACTCGTTGGATGCAGAATTTAATTCCGCATCCAATGAGCTCTCCCGATCGAAATTTGAGTAAAAACACGGGGAGATATGTCGAAAATACAAACAAAAAAGTAGTTTTTTTCTTTTCTTCCTCCAAAATTTAGAAATATTATTTTATTATTTTAACCATTATTTTATTAATTTTTTTTAGGAGGCCCATTTTGAGTTGAAAAACTGATGGCAATCTTGACCGTGGTTCGATAATCCCACAAAGCAAGATATAACATGATATGCCAATTGGTCTTGCTTTGTGCGATTGTTCATTGGAGAATGGACTTAAGTGACTTGTTCACTGCTTCAACATGTTTATTCTCTTGAGGATAGTAAGAAGAGGAATGCTCTTGCTTATACCCTAACTTCAAAGACAACTCAACCATCATCTTGTTTTGAAAGTTCCTGCCATGGTCAGTGACAAGCTCCTTCGAGATACCGAACTGAGTAATAATCTGATTGAATACGAATTGTGTGGCTGTCTCACCATCGAATTTATTAGTGGGCATATCCTTTGCCCAGTTCGTGAAATAGTCAACAACCACTATAATGTGATGGTGCTCCCTAGCCGAAACTAGGTTGCAATCAATAAAATCAACCCCCCACTTAGTGAAGGGACCGACGGTGATAATCGGATGCAAAGGGGCAGGATGCGAGTGCATGTTCCATGCAAACACCTATCAAGGGTGGAACCACTTGAACGCATTAACACAATATTTAAATATGGATGACCAAAAATATCCCACTCTCAAAAAAATTTGAGCTGTAGAAAGCCTAGATAAATGACCACCACACATCCCTTCGTGGCAATCATTTAGCACAACCTTAGCCTCTTCGTGAGTTAAGCACCGACGCAAAATGGAATCAACCCCACAATGATACAAAGTGTTATCCACAATGAGGTAATTATTCACTACATGACATAGTCATCGACACTCATCTCATGAGAGGTGAGAAGGAACCTTCAAGGTTTGCAAGTAAACAACAATGTCCCCACACCATGGGTCCGCAGTCGAAATGAGAAAAATGTGCTCATCAACAAAAGAGTCCTCATGAACCTCTCCCTCATCCAAACTCGGGAAATCAGATATGAGCTTAGCAAAAATTAATGACTTCTTCAATTTCGCCGAAACAAACTCGAGGTCAAATTCTTGCAATATCACAATCCGTTTATTGTATTTCCCCCCTATCATCCTTCTGGTGAGGATGAATTGAAATGGATTAATGTGAGCCACAACAAACGTTTGGCGAAGAAGAATATAATGCCTCAAACAATGGACTGCATGGACGGTAGCTAAGGCTAACTTCTCGACTTAGGTATAACGAATATCTGCATTAATAAGGTTTCGGCTAAGATAATAGATGACATGTTCATGAAAATCCTCATCCTCTTGAACCAAGACCATACCAATCGTCTCTTGAGACATGACCACATATATCAAATAGTCACGGCTATAGTCGGGTGGACTAAGCACGGGGGTCGATGCCAAGGCTCTCTTCAAAGTATCAAAAGACTCCTGGGAGGCTCATCCTAGATAAATGGTGTGTCTTTCTTCAACAAACGCATGAAGCCATTAGTCAAATAAAAAAAGTTGACCATGAATCTTCGTAATAAGTTCGCTATTCCTTGCAAACATTGAATATGTCTAATATTACGCGGGGAAGACAATTGAAGTATTGCCTCAACCTTCAAAGGATCGACCCTTATACCCTCCTTGGAAACAATGAACCCTAGTAAGCAACCAACCTTCATGCAAAAGATGCACTTATGAGGATTTAACCGAATTTGATAACGATGACATCTTTCAAAAACCAAACGCAAGTGATAAGGATGATGCACCCTCATATGAGAGTGAGTAGCTAAGTCATCCAAATAAACTTCAATTATCTTTTTAATATCGTGAAAGGCGAAGGTCATAGCCTGTTGAAAAGTAGCTTCAGCGTTTTTAAGGCCAAAGGGCATCTTCTGATATGCAAAAATACCCTAAGGACAAATGAAATCAGTATTATGTTGGTCCTCGAGTTTAATATGGATTTGATTATATCCTGAAAAGCCATCCATAAAGGAGAAAACATCACTCCCTGCACACATCCAAAATTTGATCAATAAATGGTGTGGGGAAGTTATCCTTAGGACAGGCTCGATTCAAGTCTCTAAAATTGGTGCATACACAGATCGTTCCCTGCTTCTTATCCACCAAAATGGGGTTTGACACCCATTCTATCAAGGGAACGGGATAGATGAAGTAAACTTTGAGAAACTTCTCTATCTCTGCCTTAATAGCAAGTGCTTTCCTAGGACTAATTGCACAAAAATGTTGTCAAACATGTTTAGCATCCTGATAGGTTTTAATTTCATGTTCGACAATACGAGGGTCTATTCCCAACATTTCCTTATACAACCAACAAACACATTGTGAAATTCTTTAAATAGCTCGGTGTATTCTCTAACCTCATCAGGGGAACAATTTGCCCCAATGTACATGTTTTCAACCTTGCCAGGAATGCGAGAAATATTGATAGGTATAGTTGGTGACAAGTTGGTCATGTTCCCTTCAGCATACTTGCTAGGGGAGCCTAATGGGACCACAGGCCTACCAATTTTATCGCTAAATATCACCTTATAGTCATCACACCCTATATAATCAAGCTTAGGAAGAAAGTAAGATCTATGATGCAACTCTCCCCAAGGAAGTTCAACACTTGACATAGCTTCGAGCATAGCCTCATCCGATGGAAAAATATAATCGAAGCAGTCATGAGAGTGAGATGACATAGCCTCCCAAGCATGCAGTGCATAAGGGGCCTCCTACTCCATCGGCGAAGAGGAAGGACTAGAATCTACAACAAAATCAAGATGAGCTTGATAAGCCACCAATGATGTAGGCAACGACATGTCCATCTCCGCAGGTATAGAATCTTCACCCGAAGTACTCGGAGAAGGAAGAGTCCAAGGATCCTCCATATGCAAAGTGCGAAAAGGAACCGAACTCAACGATGTTGAGGCCTTACCAAGACTAGAACCAAGCATAAGAATGGACGCATCACAATTAAAATTTCCATCAATGAAGGATACATGCCCACCCCAGCACTCTCAGTTGCTGGCTGAGAATGATCGATAATCGGGATAGAATATTTAGACGATGCTTTTGAACTGGAATTATTAAAAGATCTTTGATCGATCGTAACAATCTTCCCATCCAAAGAAAAAAAAAAAACCCAGAATAGGGATGATGGGATTGCTTGCATGTTATAAATCCAGTTCCTACCCAGTAAAAGATTATAGTCGAGGGGTGCATCAACCACCTCAACTTCGATCGCATTAGTCTTCCCTCCCAATTGGACCTAAAGGGAAGGAAGTATACCATGAGGCCAAAAAGATATTCCGTCAAACGTGGTCAACATGGTGCTCGACTTAGACAATGTAGGAGAACCCAAACCCTTCAAACATGCCAAAGACATCACAGAAGCTACAATGCCTTCATCAATCATTGTGCACTTAATGGTGTTGTTTATACACTCTACATGAACCAAAAGGGACACATAGTAAGGCAAGCGAGGTTGTACTCCATGAGTTTCAAATTTGATCACCGAAGGAGAGTTTCCATCAACCACCCCAAGAGCAGACAACAAGGACTTCCTTTGTTGAGGGAAAATCTGAAGAAATTCTAAAGCTGACATTGCACAAGGAGTCTGGCCTAAATGCTTGACAATAGAATAGTTTTGGGTGGCTCGGGCGTTAGGATTGTGCCCCAAATGCTTTAAGACTCCCTTAGGAATGCGAGGTGGAGCTTCAGGTTTGTCACTATGATTTTCAATACGCAAAGGGCTCTCAGGTGGAGCAGGTTCTCAACGTACCATAATTCTTAGCACGTGTCACAACATTTTTGGCAGCCATCATGTTGATGCAACCATGGCCACTAACAGTGTCCAACGGGTTTGGAGTCCCACCAGAAGCACTACCAGGGTCCACAGTCCTCGATTTCATTTTCCTGGTTTTGCGGTAAAGTATTCGTCAACGCAGTTGGTCTCTGTACGATGAAATTCGAGGCGTCTTCTATCCGAGGGCACAAGTGAGTGAGGTGATCATCCCCGCAAAGCTTGCAAGGAAATTTAACCTTATGATTAGATTTCTTGTCCCCCCCAGCATTATTGTTGTTCTTGTCATTATTAGCATTTTCATTCTTATTCCCACCCTTTCGATTATTTTTACCTTTCTTCTTATTCCGTTCAGGTTGCTGGTTACCTTTCTGGTTCGACGATTGCACTGGAAGTACATCCATCATTTGGGTAGGATGAGACGACGCTGTAGCTTGTCTCGATGCAGACTAGTTAATAGAAAACTTATTCATTTGGTTTGTAACCGAGTTTGCAGGCTTAGCACTTGTGGAGCCAACAATGCCATCGGCATGTGGCTCATGTTTGAGCTTAGGGTCGAAATTAGATCTAGGTGCATTCGGTATGATCTTATACAAGAGCCCAGATTGAGTATAAATCAAATCTAACTCTCGAGCTCGAAAGATAGCTTGTTCCTCACTCTGCACTTCGGATGTAGAAATATCCTTCGCTATATAAGGAAATAAAGACTTGAGGAACCACTCCAAAAGGAACTACGGGGGAATAAAGGCTTTAATCAATCTCTTCCATCTACGCCACTCTTGAATTTGATTAGAGATATGGGTGGCTTTGTCCTGTCAAAATGTCAACAAGAGTTTGATAACGACATCATAATGTACGGGTAGCTGAAAGTGATTGAGAATATTTATAGCTAAGTCATTAAACGTCATATAAGTCCGCCTAGGCAACTCTATATACCACTTCGCTGCAGGACCCATTAGGGTGCGTTCAAATATCCTTAAACGAACCAAATCACGATTCAATGAGTTCGAAGAGCATCACAAGTGGAAAGTTGTAACGTGCTCACCAAGGTCTTCACCAGTCTTACCCTCGAACTTGGGAATGTCTGAAGGAATCTTAGCGGGAATGATCGACAATGTCGGGTCATGAGATACCTGGTCATTAGTCAATCTCGACAAGTCAGGTAAATTCAACGTCACCAGGAAAGGGATCCTAGGTTTAGCCATCTGATTTCATGCTCCTTTATAAGGCTGGTTCACATAGGTTTGGTTGTTATAAACACCATGTCCTTGTTTAGTGAGATAGTAACCTCCTCCCATTTGACCCATATAGGGATGCATGGACATATTGTAGTTTGGAGTACCTTGAGGCTAGGGTGCTACGAAGCCATAGTTAGGAGACTGATAAGCGGGTTGATACCCAGACCCATAAGGTGTATAAGTTTGTCCATAAGATGATCCATAAGATGGTACATACCCTGCTGACACAGAAGGAGGCACATAGCCTTGTGACACTATGGTGTGAGCAGACGTGGGATGAATATGTCTAACAGTAGAGCTCCAGACCGAAGGACCATGTAAGTGAGGAGGAGGATGTGTCAGCAAAAATGCATTTGAAGGAACCGATGTTGAAGACGATGGAAAATGGGAAGGGATGTAACTTGTGCCCCCAATATTCACATGTCTAGGATCAGTTCCATGAACATGAACGCCAGTGCTAGGCCTAGGATGTGTGTGTGAATGTACTCCCACCACAGGGATGGAAGGTGCAATATGACTACTACTACCAAACCTCTCCGCTTGTAAAGGAATGGAGGTGTCCATAGGAGCAGCACTTGTGTCAACACTCGATCCGACATTGGGTGCCAGACCAGTCTTGGGAAGGTCACGAATGTATGGCATGCCATACCTAAATGTGCTAGTGGGTGCATGGTGAGTCTCACCGCTTGGATTATGTGACCAATAACGACGGTCTGCATTTATGTAGTCTGGAAATTGTGATAAATCTTCATGTGATGTCCCATCCACGGGGTGGCCGGACCCTATCGAAATTTCCATATGTGCTTGAAGGTTCAACCTCCCACACGGGAGGTGGAGAAGAGAGACGCTTTTGGATCTCAAACCCATGGTGACTCATGGTGAGATATGTGTGTGAATCAAAGTGAGTATTAGTCCGCCTGAACTGTCAGGTTCTCCCTCCAAAAGGAGGAGGAGACGTAGAAGGTGGAAGAGATGTTAAACGGTGAGAATGGCAGGGTGCTGCACCCAAATTCACTATGACTAAACAACATAAAAGACTCAACCTAACTACGCAACCCAAAGCAATCTAGCGTACACAGATCACACTCCTAAGAAAATAGACACCCAAAAAACAAGCAAACCAAGGGGAGGATATGTGAGCTCTTGAATGCAGCAGGTATGTCTCACCTAGGATAGGATTGAGACTCCTATACACTATAAGCGGAGGTACGTAAGCAATTATAGTGGCCCTCAGCTTCAACGCATAAAGTGACTATGCTGTCTGACCCCTACTTGGCCAAGAAACCTACAGAATAACCTCTACAAGTACCCTCTGCGATACCTAAGTAAGGAAATTAAGGTCACCCTAATATAACCAATACTCAGGCGGACAGTCGCAGGTGGGATCGACCGTATGGGCAGGTTAGCAAAGCTCGAAGCTAAAAAGCACCAACCGGTACCTCAAAATCCCCCAGATATGAATATGATCCTAGAAATATCTCCGACGCTCACAGAAAGTGACCAAGGGCTATCCTAATCACAATCGTGTACGCTGTCTCATGCTTAACTCTTGTGTAAGAGGAGCGTCTTGAGAAACACTAATTATACCAAGGATTTCTCTCTGTCACTTGGACAGACACCTACTTGTTGTGTTTAGTAGTCTTGGAGAATTAACTCACAATGAACTATTCCAAGACTGTAAATCTTAATCTTGTTGGTGAACCCTATCAAATAAAAATGTGTAGTTCATTTTGATTAAGCGTTCATTTTAATGGCTGTGATTACTCAAAGGGAAATGGTCGTGCAACTAATGATATTAGGACTCAACAGTGAAATAAATGTGCACACCTAACAAACAATTCCAAGTGCAATTTTATCGAATGAAAAATGGGGTATGCCACTAAATGAGATGCAAGTTTTTCCTTCAAATGAAAATGCAATCATTCCTAAATGAAAACCTGACTATAATTTCAGTAAGCAAACCTTGAATGCAAGTACCATGCTGGTGCAAAAATGGAAAAATGCATAAGTATGTAAAAGTAAAATATTTTTGTATTTTTTGAAATAAATGAGATGTAAAAGAAACAAAAAGACTCTACCACTCTCAGACCCTACAACCACTCACAGACAATAGCCAAGCAAGGCACCAAGACAAAATAAATCTAATGCAATAATCCCAAACAAAAAGGAAGAAATGAGTGACAAGAACAAAACCTAATTAAAAATAAACCAAAAAGGGTCTCTGGTCAGAAATAGAGGCTGTATATAGATACCAACAACACCCAAGAAGACTCGACAATCGTCAAAACTCACCCAACAACACTCAATCCCCCAAATAAAGCTCAAAACAAAAGCATACGCGACTGTTTACAGTAAACCTACGCACATACATGAGAATTCAAGAGAAAACCGCATGTAAACGTGACTGTGAAGCAAATACTCACGTATAGGAAGAAAAAGAGGGTAAACTGATAAGCCAAGGTCAAATTAATAGTACAGGACACTACTGGGAAAGCATACCTCCAGACTCGACATGAAAACAGAGAAATAAAGAGCAATTCAAGTACATTGTATACCCAATCCACAAAGAAAAACAACTAGGAACCTCCCCAGCGGAGTTGCCAATTCTGTTATGGAAAGAAACTTGCTATGGCTTGGGGGTACCACATTAGACAAATGACACCAGAAATCAATCCTTTCCAATATGCAAGAGCAGTAAAATCATCTAACACTAAGGGATATATAATCGTACCTTATTCCATACGGTTGAAGTAGATCCCCGTTGAGCTTTTCCAATCTCACTTGTATTCCAAATTCGCTCTCAGCAATAGCAAACAAATCAAACATGATATATAATAATGTGTTAGACCTACTCTAGCATATATAATCAATCATGTATAAGCAAGTAAATACATCCATGGATTTAATATTCATATTTAAAATGCACATGTATTGGACATGAAAATATATTTCTATTAATAAAACAAAGATACAATAGTGACAAACTCAATTGGCACTTTTGCAAACATGAGAAACCAAGTCCTCCACCACTTCAATCCTCCATCTCTCGATAGCCAGCTCACAAATAAAAGACAATCTTGGGAAGAACACTATGTGCTCCTGTTGATTCCTGGAAAAAACCAGGTATCGACAGTAGGGATTCTCCCCAATAACCATTCTCAAATAGATAGTTTATCGTTTGGTATGGGGAATCCATCCGGTTAGAGGCCTGACTGCCGTAGAGTTAAATTAAAGTTTTAAATCTATTTACCGGTTGCGGCCCGACCCACCGTTGATGTATTTTATATTTTTATGGATGATATGCAAGTGCCTAGATTAAATGCATGTAAAAGTAAAGAACATCTAATTAAAAACTATTTTTTAAACTATCCCGAGGGAGCAAGATTAATACTAATAAGAGTAATATGCTATATTTTCTGCATGCTGAATTCTATAGGTAGTTGATAAATTCAATAAACATAAACACAACAGGAAAATAACACAAATATAGCTTCATGAAGTGAAAACATCTAATACTCAACATTTGCACAAGATTCGAAATAAAATAGTGAAATCATTTATAAACTTGCAGAAATAGTTCGACAGGTTAGAACGATCTCACAATATCCGGACAGACAAACATAAATAGTTCATATCAGCAATCCACATAACATATTGAGTCTCATACAGTCCTTCCTCCAGTGAAATTTCAGTTCTCTTTATTATAAACAGAAATAATTCTCCTTACAAAAAAACTTCAGCATATATGCTAGCGAAAAGTCTTTTCTCTATTCTACTCTACCTATACTTATACCCTTACAAAATGACCTTTGGTTATCCCTACCCTTTGGGCTTCCCCAACTTTCGGTTACAAAAAATTTGTCCTTTAGTGTGCTCACTAAACGAATAGAATAAATACAAAATTATACATAGAAAATATCCACGTGTAAATAGGACAAAACAACTCAAGTGGGCCCAGTCGACTCATTCAAAATCTGCTTCCATGCCACATCATATGTGGCTATGGTCTCAAAATATGTTGGTTCCAAAAATATAGCTATGACCTCGTGCTTGGACAGTTAAGATCTTATGTCTGCCACACTTGGTGGAGTTACTCTAAGCTGATCATCCAACATGAAAACACTGACTGCAGCTCGAGCCACCAAAATTTTAATCACCTTTTCATTCAGGCCTTTAACTAGTTGTATATGAAGTTCATCCACTTGCAGCCTATCATGCAAGTACTTCAAATGCTCCTCCTGAGTTGGAAACTCCTGCAGCCTCTTTACTGAAGATGTCTGTCATCTGTTGTGGGTTGTCAGCACTTTTTTGTAGAATTCTATGCATTTCTCCATAGACTTCTCAACCGCAAATATTAGTCTCTTAGCGACCTTCTTACTAAAATTTATGATATCATACTCAATTTGTAACCTTTCTGGACTTTTCATAGGTGCATTTTCTGGAAATTCTTTACTAGTCTCCAACCATGCCAATTGACCTTGTATGGTTTCTACAATTTCTTGGGTCCTTGTTTTGAATTCAGTAGAGATCACTGAGATCTCCTGTAATCAAGCTTCTACTTTCTTGATCTTGTAGACCTCCTTTGCTAGTTTCACCTGCACTTGATATATCTTATTCCTGAGCGAAAGAGTATGCTCTCTGAGAGGTGTTATATCCATTTTTCTTTCATTTGCTTCTTTCAAAAGTACCTCTAAGGAGCTATTCTATGCTTTAAGTTTTTCAATTCAAACCTTAGACTCTTCTGCTTTCTTGTCAGCTGTGGATCTTTGTATTTCCATCTCTGCCATCTTACTCTCTAGACCCTTCTTTTCTCCGCAAATGATAGTATTTGACAATTTTAAAGCATCCTTCTCTGCTTCAAAGATCTGGTAATCCCGCTGAAGCTTCTCTAAGTTCGACAGAGTAGCATCATACTTTCTTTTTGCTTCTCGGCCTACTCTCTCTTCTTTCCTCAAAGTTTCCTTCATTTGTGCCATTTTATCCTTGTACTGGTCCACTGCTCCTTTTAGCCTACTAACATTATAGGAATTTGCATGTGCAGTGGAAATACCCATTGAGGCCAATTGTTTTGGATCCTCCTCTATATTTTCTACAACATTTTTCTCAGTTACTGTTGTAACTTCGGGCTGGGTACCTGTTTTCAAAGTCTTCTCAGTTCTCCATACAATAGATTTCTGCTTGGAATAAAATAATACATTTTCTAGACATGCAACTTCATACTGTTTTGACGGTGTCAATGGTACCAACCCTAACTCAACAATAGGGAGGTGACCTGTCAGTATATCTCTTGAGGTGGAAGGGAGATTCTTCGGATTGTCCTGAGCAGGACTTTATTCCTGGTTCTCCCTATCCAAGTCTTCTTGATATTTCTTTCTTTGTTCTTCCATATCCTCTTTTTGACTTTGCGCTTCTTCGGCTATTAACCTTTCTATTTCCTCAATATTATTTTTAATAGCCTCCTCTCTTTGCCTATGTTCTTCTTCCTTTCCTTGCTTTGCAGCTTCTGCATCCTCCTTTTCTCGCTTGGCCTCTTTGACCAATAGTTTCCTTGTACCTTCTACTAATCTTCATGCCGTTTCTTCGTTTTGTTTCTTTGCAGCTTCTTCGTCTTGCCCTTTTTGTTTGGGATTACCGCTGCTACTGCCCTTGCTTCCAGACACTATGATCTTCCTTCTGTGCCGCTTGTTCAGAGCGGTCATATTAAAAACATTTCGATATATTTCTTCATCCTTATCCACATAATCATTGTATTCGAAGTTCACTTTCAGGAGTGCACGGTGAACTGCAACCTTACCTTGGGAATCATTTATGTGAAAACTCTTTTCATCGAAATGAAATATTTCTAGCTCTTTTACGAATTCTGGTGCACTCTTAACTTTGGAGAACTTGTAGCCACCAACATAGAAAGGCATTGATGGAAACACAACCTTCTTTAGGTTGAACAAGTGACTCCTGAAGCCATCCAAGAAGAGTTTTCTGACTGCTTCTTTATATACTATATGATCAGTGGCATACTTTGGGAGCAGTTAAGGTGCTTTGGTTCCCCCATACATCCTTAAGTAAGTGCCCTCTTCAGAAAATAAGTAGTCCCCAAATTCCTTTATAGACTCCAAAGCGCCTTTAGATAGGCATTTACATTCCTCCAGGAAAACTAACTGGTACAATGACATTAATAACTCCTCACAAATAAGCTCGTAATGACTGTGGTATTTGTGAGCCCACAAGATCTGGTAAGTTGCATAAATGAGAGCTTTTTCTTCCTTCCACTTGCAGTTGAGCTTATCGAAGGATGAAGACAGAGTATGCAGTCAATCAGAAAATACCATATAAAACTCGGATTTCCGTTGATGTAATCCTTCTTGGGCTGTTGTTATGCAGGAGCACAAATTGTTTTCTACTATATCAACCCAATTGAACACGGTCCCTATCATGGTTACATGGTATATCAGTGGGATCCATCCTATCTTGTTAAACCTTCCATTGACTCTACTGAAAATCCTATTTAGCATCAAAGCTACCAGCCTGTATAGGGTGCGTAGTTGGGCAGTTTTGTATTCCCTGGATGTCTTTTGTTAGAAGGTATTTCCTTTGGCTACCATCATCTTTGCAATTCCAATGTAAACCAGAGTCGGGATATTTATCTAGTCAGTTGTCATGCTGACTTCAGAAGGTGGAAGGTTGTATGCTTTAGCTACGAATGGAGGGGTGAAGGAGGCAAACCTATTATCCTCAACATTGTACACGATCATCCCCATTGCATCAACTTTAGACAGAATCCATCCAATGACCTCAAGGAAAGGAAACAACTCTGGTCTTGTAGACACCTTTGTGATTCCTGATCTAGATATGTTGTTAAATAGGTTCATATCCTCTAAACCTGCATCTGGAATTGTTTTCTCCTGGAGCATATGATAAATATGACCCCATTTAAATTCAAGCTCAGCCCTGATTATAGGTTTAGTATCTTCATATATTATCTCTACTCTTGGTGTGGGTGTGAGCTCGACATCATATTCGCCGTCTTCAATATTGGCTTTGTTCTTTCCTTTCTTAGGCATGGTGTTTGGCACAAACTGAACCTGCAGTAAACAAAAAAATGTCTGAGCATCCCTTAGTAAGAAACCACATGCATCATATATATTAGAAATAAAACAACCCTGCAAAATCTTCAATGTATATAAGGAAACCATTATTTCTCTTAGCAGGACAAGCTTGACCAATATGCTCTTTACCATATTTTCTTCACCTATTGGAACAAAAATCACACCGTAACTTCGCATATCATCAAAAATGAACCTAAACAAGGATACATACTGGGGAAAAACCCTAGCTCCCCTGCCATCTCTATCTGCAGCTTCTACATTCTCATTCGAAAACCAAAACCAGGCATTTAACAAAAACAAACTTTCACAATTGGGCAGGATTTCTTCTATGAGACTTACGGCCAGTGGGGTTACAAACCAGAGGCAAAAATAAGGATACCATGGCGTTGGCAACCAGGGACAACATTTATGGCGAGGATACAAAGTCGCAAACCACAAATATGCATGGATTTCATGGCTTAAAACCTTGCAACCCCTATCACTACATACGAACAAGTATCGGGTAAGAAATGGACATCAAAAAATATGGACCTTCTTGGACTCATCATCACGCACCAGTGCTGTGATAAAATCATGGCCGAAAAAGAAACTGCAGGGAACGGCTCGAGAGCAGGTGGAAAATAAAATCTGAGCAAGCTAGGTCAAGAGGCAGGCGGATGTGAACAATACAAGAGTTAAGGAGAAAGATCTTTTAGAACGAATATCAATGCGGCCAACCGTAACTCACATGAAACCTAGACGCACTACCTAATCCAACCGTGAGAGGTCGTAACCTAAACACTTACCAATCAAAAGAAATGAAAAAGGATAAGATCCTACCTGGAAGGCTGAGCTCGAAGACTTCTATAGATGCAGTGCCTAACGACCCTGTGAGCTCCAGATTGCGGTCCCCCAAGACATAATGGAAGTCCAATGCGGGTAAACGGTGTCCGAAATGGGAAAAAACCACAAATTATACCAACTCCTAACGCCCATGGTTTGAAGATAACTCCAACAATAACCCCAAATGGCTATATATATTGCGACAAAGGGGAAAAGCACTTTAAATTGGTTGGTGAAACATTTACACCGCACGTGTGCGAAACAAACGCCGTTTTGGTTCCAAGAACAGATCGCATCAGAGAACCAAATCGACAAGCAAGGTGGGAAAAACCCGACAATGGTGACTGAAAGATCATGACTTTGCCACCACTATCGGATTTCCTCTAGCTAAAGCACCCGAAGGAGGAGACCGACTATAAAAGAAAAACCCCGCTGCAAGTTGCGGCCAAAACTCGAAAACCATCCGCAAAGTAAATCACGCCATCGACAAAAATATCATCGGGTGAAAACTCAAAATACATCTGCTGCGGCGGCACAAAGATAAAGATTTTTTTTCCCCATAGTGGGCTAACACAATGGAAAGAAACAACAATAAAAAATCAAGCGGGGAAGGCAAATTTTTTTTTGCCGTTGTGGCAAGATACCAAACAATCATCCAACATAGTGGGTCAAAACAGATCGAAAAAAGCTCTGATAATCAAAATGAAGAAACCTCCACTATGGCGGAAACACACAAAAAGTCTTCCGATGTAGTGGATAAAAATAAGCCAATAAAGCACTCGTGAAAAACATCCATTGCGTCGGATCAAAAAATAAAAACCACCCGCTGTATCGGTTCAGACAGAAAAAACCATCTGCTACATCAGATAAAACATCGAAACTCATCTGCTGTTGCAGATCAAACCTTGCAAATCATCCACCTCATCGGATCAATCATTGAAATTCATCCGCTATAGCAGGTCAAAAAATATTTCCCACTTAGTGAAAAAAAAACCAACTTTTTTGAACCTACTCAGGGTGAAACCAAAACATGGATGATGGATTTCAAAGGGTAAAAAGGTCTAATTAACAAAAAGCTAAAAAAATTAAAGGGGGGCCCTACAAAATGAAAATTTGTTAGGGGTAATAGTTGCAGCAGCAAGAATTGGCGACTGGCTGGTGAACACAAATCTCTGGAAAAACTAACTTTTGAAACCAAAAACTACTTTATAGCCTTCTGTTAGACCAACTCATCCCAATTATTTTCAATATTTCTTTAAGATGTCCAGACTCTCTTAGGAATGTAAGATTTAGAACTTAACATTGATTGT